>OZ019970.1:6088027-6256129 GCA_963970395.1 Ephialtes manifestator
AAAAAATCCTGAAATAAAAATGAACTGATTTGCCCTCGCGATTCGCAAGATGGCGCACGAGGCGAGAAGTCCACTCTGCTGTTGCAGTGTGTTCTCACTCTCGCACGCGTTTCATCTTTAGTCACTTGCCTCTCTCCCGCTCGTGTGTCTTTTGACGGCGAGGCAGTAGCGAGCGTATATCGTAATCACTGACAGCTACCGGAGATCTTATCTCGATTGTTGCTACACTTTTCTTAACCCGCTTTTCTTACAGAATATACGAATTAGGATCCCGATTTTTTATGTCAAATTTTAGTTTGATTGATTTATTTTTGTATTTTTACGGCTATTGATTATTTTGAGTGGAATAATTTTATATGATTAATTTAACGTAATTTTGAAGACAGTAAAAATTTTATTTTTTTTTTAGTGAAAGATTTTTTGTTATTCAAATTTATATAATGAAAAAATTGCGCTCCTTGTTGATGCCTCCGTCACACTCGTGTGTTTTCTGACGTTGATTCTGCGATGAAGACATTCTTTTTGGTCCTACTCTACTTTGCGTACCTCTCTGGCACCCTAGCTTCCTTAACTTTAACTGTATAATGTTGGTAATCTGTAAAACTTCTGTGAAACTCCTGTCTACTTTTTTCCTTAATTACCTCCCTGTCCGATGATGAACATATTCTCACTCCAGGATCGATGGGATTTAGTTTCTTTATTTTGAATGTCGAGTCGAATATCTGAGGGCGCTTCCCAAGTACCACAAAATTATCCTTGGGTCCGGTACACGATCCGTATTGCTTTTTCGCAGTGAAAATAATTTGCTGTAAAATTTCGAGTATCATAATTCACCAGTTCTGAAAAAAGAATTGTATGTAACTCGCAAAGTATTTTTTTTTGCTTTTTTATTCAATTAATTTTTGCGTTGTCACCACCATCAATCCATTATGTCGTGCAATCTTTTCTGCAAATGATTAAACGTATTATTCAAGGCATCGCAGAAATATGATTTACTTATCATTTAACAAAGATTACAACTTTAAAAATAATCTGAAGAGGCCTAAATTTCAAATGTTGTTTTCTAATGTTTCCTTCTCGTTAATATATCAATAGTTATTGCCTGTCTGTGAAAATAAATCCTGGAAAAATAAACCGATTTATACTTGCGCTTTCAAGGTCTGCATGTTATGTTTGGATGTTATGCGATGACAAAACCCATTTAAAACAAGAGCCGTTGCTTTTGTTCCTTCCTTATACGCTTGACCTCTTCTCGATGCTTTTGCATTTTTATTTATTATACACGGAAAAAAATAATCGGTTGGCACAACCAAGAAATCAGTCGGCACAACCATTCGATTATTCTGATTTTCCTGCAACTCAGTTTCGTTGTGTCAACCAAAAGGAATTGGTTGCACGAACCAAGTCTCGTTGGTAAATAGCTATTAGTTGCGCCAACTAACCGAATAGTTGAGACAACTATTCGAGTAAGAAGGAGCTCAAGTATTCGAGCTTGTCTGAACCAATCGCGTTATTCATTTTCGAAGTAGAATTTCACTACTAGTTCGATGAATATCGGAAATTACCGCAAATCGTTCGGTGTACGTCATAATTAAATCTTTAATCGTACCGTTATTAGGTTATGTACAAACATGATTCGTGCTTTAAACGACATAATATCGAACAGCTTTAACGTACTATTTTTAGGTTATGTATAAGTACGATTGGCATTTCGAACCAGAGTTGTAAATCCCCATTAATTCATGAGATATAGTTTACAGTACAATTTGTTTTGTAATTATGATTTCATAATAATAATATGTAGTGATTATAAAATAGAGCGTAAACATTTGATTAGCTGTAAAAAATACAAATTGTGGAAATAAGTAATGCATTACTTTCTTAATGCATTAATTATTTTTTTCCATTTTTTCAAAAGGATTACCGTGAATTTTTATTTAAAAATAATAATTTTTGCAGATCCGGTGCGATGGTCTAGTGGTTAGTGTACTGGCCTCTAGTCCAGAGCATCGGTAGGTCGCGGGTTCGATTCCCGGTGCCGTCGATTTTCGTCGAAAAATAAATACGGACGCGATGAAGCTCCAGATGTATACATGGGACCCACACAGGTATTTCTACCTGTGGGGGTCACATGTATACAGCTGTAGTCCGTGTTTATATTCTCGACGAAACGTGACGTAGCTCCGGTGCCGTGAGGCGAACTCGAGACCGGCTATATCGGCATAGGTTTTCCGCAGTTTCCCTATGCCCATGGCAGCAATGCTATGGCGAATGCGATATAGAGGGGCATTAGGATGAGTGGCTGCGGACAACACTCTAAGAGGGGTCTCTATGAAGGAACGGGGAAAAGGGTAGAGGGGCAAAAAGCGTAAAAGCCTGAAGAAGGCATACGAAAGTAACCATTAATAAAAAAAAAAATAATAATTTTTGCAGCCATTCCAAAGTTTAATCATCGTATTATGATCGCTACATGTTATTATTATAAAATCATAATTATAGAGCTGATCGTATCATCATCATTATTTCTATAAGTATTAGGCATTTACAACTCTGCTCGAACGGTACAATTACAGCTTTAATAATACCGTTTTTATTCTTTTCAGGTAATTAAAAAATGAGGGGTTTTAATGTTTTAAATGTTTTTATTCATTCATTTCCCGTATCTCATTTTTCAGGTAATTAAAAAATAAACAATACGTTTTTACGAAAATATTTTTTTTATTTGTTTATATCCTTACATAACTTATAAAATATGCCTCACACCGATGAACTGTTGTCCACTGTCTATCCTATGGTAAATGCAGACAAATAGGGTGAACAACGACGCAGGTTCTAGTAATTTAGGAAAAATAAAAAATAACAAAACTGACATTCAGCGTAAAGTCTGGGAGAAGTGCTTCAAATAGTTAGCATAAAGTCTGTAAGAAGTTCTTCAAATAGTTAGCATAAAGTCTGTAAGAAGTTCTTCAAACAGTTAGCGTAAAGTCAGTATGAGAAGTTCTTCAAATAGTTAGCGTAAAGTCAGTATGAGAAGTTCTTCAAATAGTTAGCGTAAAGTCAGTATGAGAAGTTCTTTAAATAGTTAGCGTAAAGTCTGTAAGGGACTGTTCTTCAAATAGTCAACGTAAAGTCTATAAGGGGGTCTTTAAATAGTGAGCGTAAAGTCAGTTCTCACAAACTTTACACTGGCTATTTGAAGAATCTCTTAGAGACTTTACACTGACTATTTGTGAACTTCCAAAACTGACTTTACACTAACTATTTGAAGAATTTCTCACACTGACTTTACGCTAACTATTTGAAGAACTTCTCACACTGATTTTACTCTAACTATTTGAACAACTTCTCACAGACTTTGCACAGATTATTTAAAAAACTGAGTGCAGTCGTAGAAACCTGTCATCTACCAAGAGTAGAGGACAGTTTTGCGTACAGAGCAAAATATGAAAAATATTTTTTTATAATTTATATTATAATTAAATGCGGTAAAATAGAAAAAAAACTAAGGCGACAATGAACAATTGCGACAATAAAGACAATATTATTAATACATTGCATATTATCCTGTACTGCCATAACCGGTATTACCGGTAACCTCCGCAAAAGTGAGGTTATACCGGCATATTTACATTCGATTGTAAATTGAAGACGAAAAACTCATTGCCAATATTTTGAACATTAATAAAAGTGCACTTACCTATTAATTATAATATAGATAATCGCTATTCTCGCTGAATGATTGGTATTATCGTAGTATAAATCGTAATAAAAAACGCGCACTTGTTGCTATACTCGATTCACATTTGACTCGACAGCTATGAGCCGTTGTGACCGTCAAAATTCGAATAGTTGCCGCAACCATTCGATTCCTTGAGTTTATTATTTTATTAGAACGAATCGTGAATAGTTACCACAACCATTTAACGCGGTTGTAGCAACTGACGTATTAGTTGCTGCAAGTAATCGCAAAAAACCGCTGTACAGCAACGTGAAGAATTAGTTGCTACAACCAAACTTTTTTTCCGTATACCTGTAATGCAGATAAAGTAACGCTGAAACCAAATTAAATTCCGATATTTATAAGATGGGTATTTTCAGGTAATCGCAGCAGTACCAAAAGATTCAACTGATTGTGACGCCACTGGCGATCAACTTGTTGCAGAAAGACAAATATTTCAGGTTTTATTCATGTTCTTCTCCGATGTCCAGTTTATGACTCTTCCTTCGCAACTGACACATTTTTTCTTAATTTTTAGCTTGTTGGTTGGTTCGTGTCAACAATGAAGCGGCTTACGTCGAGTTCACGTGGCCGTAAGCCTTTCTCCGAACTTGGATCGCAGCAGCGGAGTATAATAAGAGACGCATGGCGAAATAGTTTAATTCCCTCAACCGAGATTTCTGATCCACTGCACGTTGTTGACAGAGTGCAAACGAGACCATCGAGTGATTCTGTGCTGATGTCCGTCGACTCTGTCAGTTCTCTATCGAAAACGAATTCAATTGGTGCGGTCGATAACGATTTAGTAGATGCTTCGTTGAACGATATTTCTGATGACGAAACGGAAGATGAGGTGAACGGTTACGACAGCAATTGCTACGGATGTGGTTTCCCCTGCTTTCTCTCCGGATGTTGTGCCACCTATGGATGTAGGTGCATCTACATTCGCTGATGATATTGCAACGTGCTTTGTCGCAGATAATATAAGCCAGAAGGGAGGTGACAGTATACTTGCTGTATTACGTAAGCATGAATGCTTTAATTCGCTTCCGAATTCGACCAAAACCCTCTTGGCCATGAAACATCGGCCGTCGGCGTTAGGGGATGTCGAGCCTGGTCAGTATCTTCATTTAGGATTCGAGTCTGCTTTAGTTCGTCTCCTGAAATGCATGAAATCGACAGAAATTCCTTCCATCCTCAATATCGATGTTAGTACTGATGGAGCCACACTAGGGAAGAGCTCGAAGTACCAAATTTGGCCGATTCAGTGCAGAAATGTAAACGTTGATCCCGTTCAAGTCGAAATAATCGGCGTATATAGAGGATTAAAAAAACCTACGAGCGCGATGGATTTTTTTAAGCTCTTCATCAATGAGGCGATCAAATTAATCGAGGACGGTGGTGTAATGTATTCCGGAAGAAGAATTCGCATCTCCTTTAGGGCGCTAATTGCTGACGCACCCGCAAGGGCGTTCATTCTCAACCACAAGGGCCATAATTCCTACAATCCGTGCTCCAAGTGTAAGGTTAACGGAAATTACGTGAACGGTCGAATGACCTTCGCTAGTCTCGATAATATTCCTCGAACCGATGACGAATACCGTCGAAAAATCGATGAGGATCATCACAAGGACGGTGATAGCCCCCTATCGCATCTTTCCATGGATCTGGTGCGGCAAGTACCTTTTGAGTATATGCATCTCGTGTGTCTTGGCATAATGAAACGGATGCTAATGGCGATGGTTGATGGCAAGTTTGCAGTAGCGGCTAAGCTGTCTTCGTGCCAAATCAGTTTTATTTCGGAGAGACTCGAATGTTTGGCAGATTATTGTCCGACCGAGTTCTCACGTCGCCCAGAATCGATTGCATATTACAATTCGTATAAAGCCACTCAGTTCCGACAAATTGTACTCCATACAGGCCCAGTAATTTTTGAGGGGATCGTCAGCGATGACCATCTGCAACATTTTCTTCTGTTGCACGCCTCCCTGCGTATTTTAGCGTCGGCTTCTCCATCGGAATATCAACTCTGCTATGCCGAAAAGGCTTTGCACATCTTCGTGAGACAGTGCACGAATTTGTATGGTGAAAAGTTGTCAGGTTACAATATTCATTGCCTGCTACATCTTGTCGAGGACGTCAAATTGCTCGGTCCCATCGACGGATATTCTGCCTTTCCTTACGAGAATAATATGAGAATCTTCCGCGGTTACTGCAGAAAACCTGACCACAGTTTGCAGCAAATCGCGAATCGACATGCTGAGCAAGCCAAATGAATTGAGAAACACTCGTTCAGACCATCATCCAGTACACCTGTAGCTCTAAATCAGCATAGCGAAGGGCCTCTTCCGGCTGACATTTTGCAAGGAATCAATCTCAGGATAAAGCAGTATCGTCGGGTCAGGTGTAAACGATTCGTTCTTGCAGCAACGAAACGCGACAGTTATTGCATTACGAAGGACGGGTCTGTTGTTGTCGTCTGCAACATTATAGTCCTGGATGAGGAAATTCTTTTGGTGTCCAGGAAGTTTCCTCGCGTCACTTCGTTTTATGATGTTGCGATTCCTTCATCATCTGTTGACTGTTACAAGTGTTCCGAACTCGAAGGCGAGCTTGTTCTCGTAAGGTTCGGAGATATAGCCAACAAAGGTTACCGCATGCCTCATTGGTTGCCTCGTCAGTATGGAGACGGAGGCCAACAAACATTAGCTGAAGGAGAGTTCATTGTTACGTCAATGGCCTGCGACGCATATTATTAGAACTCACCGGAAATATAAGAATTCACGTCGGCATAATTTCTGTGCTTGATTTCTCTATCGACTTCCCTCCGGCCCGATAATTTTAGGAACTATTTGCGTTACGTAGTTTAAGTAGGATAATTAGAAGTTCCCAGGGACGTCTCCGCGACGGGTACTGAGCAATAAGTTTTCTATCGTTTCAGGTCATTCTCATCGTTATGCGGCCCTTCGCTCGACTCCCGACACCTCTCTCTCACTCGCTCTCTCATTCGCTCTTAACCGCTAACATTCGGCCATCCTTCATAATATTCGTCCTCGAATTATTACAGTTTTGGTTCACAGTTTTATTCATTCTCTGGTCGGTCGGACGCCTATCAACATGCTTATGTCTAATATCTATAACTACATTGGCTTTATTGGCAACAGTCATTTATCAGTCCTTCGCAACACTTCACTTGACATAGTCCTTGAGCCGTTCCGGCGCTTTACGAATTCGCCGCGGCCTCGAAGCTTGCTGACTTTGCTCAATCACAGTAGGTTCGGATACACCTGCTGGCTCTTTTTCGCACGGTACTGTAGCACCGATTTCGTGGATCGTTGGTTCTTCTGGTTCGATCTCGTCGTGAACTGATCGAGTTTCGATTTCTTCCGGCTCGATGTTATCGTCTTTTTCGAGATTTTCATCCATCTCATCTTCGTCATCATCAGTAGCTTTCCACAGTCTCAGCTGGCTTACATGCGCCGTGGAGTTGTATTTTCTTCCCGTTGCGTCCTCACGTAAAGTCGCGACTCCATAGGTGTCGTTTGGCAGGACTTTTGTTATTACCAACGGTCCTCGATTTCGTTTTTCTAGTTTTGTAGACTCTCCCGTCGCCTGCGGAACTATTTTCATGTACACAATGTCCCCACAGTCGTAATTCACGTTCACTCTTCTTCCGCGATCGTAGTATTCTTTGTACTTGCGCTGTCCTTCCTTAATTTTCTCGGTCGCCTTTTCGCGCAGATTCTCGGGTCGTTCGTATCGTCGTCGCTCCTCGACTACAGTCAATCTTCTCAATGCTCCATCGTCCGCTGTCGGCGAGTAGCCGTACAATAACTCAAACGGAGTTTTGCCCGTTGTCTTGTTGACTGAGTTATTTAGATCTCGTGCCACCTTTAGCAGGTTTTGATCCCAGTCTCGGCCGTCTTTGTTCCCGTCGAGTGTCGCCATTATCGCTGGAAGTAGCGTTCGATAGGCCCGTTCGACCTGTCCATTTGCCTGGGCATGTCGCGGCGAATTCAGTACATGCTGTATGCCGTGCTTCTTACACCACTCGGCAAATTTCGCGGAGGTGTAGCAGGTCCTTCGGTCGGTTACTACTCGTTCCGGTGCTCCATACTCCAACACAAAGTTCTCCATTCTCCTCACTACATTCTCGGCGTTTGTGTTTCGTACTGCTTCTAGTCGCAGATACTTCGTCAGATTGTCCACCATCACCAGTATGTATTTGTTACACTTGGAGCTCCTAACAAACGGTCCCAGATGATCCAAGTGCAGAACTGCGAACGGTTGCGCGCCTTGAGGGATGAGGTGCAGTTCGCCGGGCTGCTTCCCTGTTTGTGCCTTCGCCATCAAGCAGTGCAAGCATACGGCGGTGTGCTGTTTGATATATCGTCTCATTTTTGGAAAGTAGTAGTACCGATTCAACTTTGCAAGGGTTCTGTCCAGCCCGAAATGGCCGCTCAAGTCGTGAAATCTTACCGCCATCGCTTTCCTCAAGGCTCTCGGCACTACGTACTTCTGTTGTCCTCGCTCGTTCTTGAACAAGACGCCGTCTATCAATTGGTAGTCGCTCACCAGTCCCCTTTCGTACGCCGAATACTCGGTCAGATTCTTCTCTCGCAGAACGGTGATCTTCTGTTGTAGCTCTTCGTCTTGTGATTGATACATGAGTACTTCATCTTCCTCGTCCGCCAACGAAAACACACACACCCGTTCGTCAGTCGGCTCGGAACTGCACGCTCGGTGCCCGATTTCGAAGTTGAACTCGTTCAGCGCATGATACCACCGACAAACTTGTGGATTTTGCGTCTTTTGCGCGTTCAGGAACACCAGCGCCTGGCAATTGGTCGCGATCAGAAAGTTGATGTTGATTAACAAAAACCGTAGTCGGTTAGTCGCCCACACTATCACCATTAGCTCCAACTTGCTTGAGTGATACGAACGCTCCATGTGTAAGCGTCCGTCGGTGTCGCGTTGTAACAAGATCGCCGCCAACCCATGACTACTCACGTCCGTATGTAGTTCGGTGTGTCTCGCCGGGTCGAATAATTTCAAGACCGGTCGGCTGGTCAGCGCCTGTTTCAAGTCGGCGAAAGCTGCGTCGGTTCGCTCGTTCCACTCGAATGGTTTTCCCGCTTTCAATAGCTCGTACAAAGGGGATGCTCGCCACGAAAACTTCTCCACGAGTCGCCGGAAAAATCCCGCTTGTCCCAAGAACCGTCTCACTTCGTGCACATTCACTGGTCGCGCAAAGTCCTCTATTGCTCGCAACTTCCGCTCGCCCGGTTCGATCCTGCCCGCCGTAATTTCGAATCCCAGATACAATACTCGTTGTTTCAAAAACTCACATTTGCTTAACCGCACCGTCAAGCCCGCTTTTCGCAGCGCCTCGAATACCATGACGAGCCGTTCTCTCAAATCTTCCCAGTCGCGTCCCGGCATGAGTACATCGTCCAAATAGAACAGTACCACCTTGTTTCGGAGCGGTCCCAAAACACGCTGCATCATCTTTGTAAAGTAAAAGGGTGCGTTGGTCAGCCCAAAAATCATTCGGGTGAATTCTCCCGTCTCCTCTGGGGTGATGAATGCCGTCTTGTGTCTGTCCTGTCAATCGGTAACTGTAAATAACCTTGCGCCAAGTCTGGCACGGTAAACAGTTGCGATCCTGCCAGTAGCGCCACGTGGTCGTCAATGTTGGGTAGTGGAAGATTCATTCGCACAGTTTGATTGTTCAGCCGCCGGTAATCGACAACCATTCTGGACTCACCAGTTTTTTTCTTCACAAGCAACACGGGGCTTGCATACGCCGAGCTCGTGTCCGTTACGTCTCCGATGTCACGCCATTCTCTGACAATTTCACGAATTTTCGCCTTCTCTGCTTCACTCGCCGGGTAAGGTTTCGCACACGGAGGTTTGCTTCCCGGAAGCTCCTCGATTTCCATCTTCAATTCACCATAACAGCCGATTTCTCTCGCCTCCTTTGCTACACAGTCACGATAGTCGTTCAACACGTGCAACAAGTCACGGATTACTTCGTTCGATTGTTCGTCGCCCACGTCCAGATCCGCCCGTTCGATTTTTGCCCATCGTCGTTGGTCTCCTTCTGGTTGCTCATCGTCCGCCGTCTTCTCTATCGCCAGTATTTTACCGCCCGAGAGATCTCCAACGCCCAAGTTCATCATCGGTAGTAACATCTGAGTCTCGCCACGGACCGCCGTAATAAATCTCATTGTACCCACCGGCACGTCAGATTCGCCTGTTGTCTCGACCGTCATCGTTGTTGATTTGTCCAGTGATAAATCACGGAATGGTTCATCTTCCTTCACCGAGAAGGTGAGTTTGTCGCCTACCTTTTGGGATACGATGAACGGCAATTCCGTATACGTGCGACCGATAAGTACCTCACTCGTCTGCACGTCGTCAGGTACTATACGAAATTTGATCCCGTTCGCCATCGCTCCATCCACTTTCACTGACGTCTCGATCCACCCTGGTGACACAGTATTTCTTCGTTAAACGTGTAAGCGGTCCCGCGCTCTCGGCGTAACGTGGCACGAGTCGACGGAAGTACGCTACTTTGGACGTTAGGAATTAACATTCCAACAGATTTATAGTGATTGTTTTATAGTGAACCAGCGCGGCGGAACGCATCGAGCACGTGGATCTGGAATTTCGGACGCTATCAATAATTAAAAAAGCATCTGTTAATAGTTAGCTTATTGTGCTTGTTTAAAGTTGCTGTACCTAGAATATTGTTATTTATTTAAAAATTTACTATACGCTCGGCAGAAGGGGGTTTGGACTCGTAAATTACCGTGGAAGTGACGAGCCATGGGGACCCGATCTCTGTATGTATGTACAGATCTTTCGATCTTATAGAAAATTACGTTAATCTTAATTATTTAATTCATATTATAGTACAGTTGTCGTACGTATCGTTTTATATTATATTGTATGGGTTGTATGAGTGTGTGGCTGTGTGATGGATGCGGGCTGCAAGCTGAAAACTGACTGCTCACAATTTTGTAGCTGCCAACTACAAAATCGTAAAGTCAGTTTTCCACTTGCAGTTCGATAAACGGGCCGCGTGGGGCCAGACGTACGCGCAAGGGTACGTATTTTCGACGTACCGAGCACATAGGGAATGAATACCCGCGTATTTTCAAGGCGAGTGTGAATTTCACATGGCTTGGTACTCTCAATCACGGGCGCAATATCATCATTCTACAATACTTCGTAGTTACTTACCTGTAGGTGCATATTTTTATTTAATTTACATAGGCATAATGAACTGAGGTTCTGCAGGTGAGGTCTCAAATGTGAGACGTACATATGTATATACACGCTGTATGAAAAAATTTGTCACACTGATATTGAAAATTATTTTATAATCTTAGTTATTTTTATTTTAATTTTTAGTCCGAATGGACTATTTTTACCATGCACTACTTAATATATTTCCTTCCAGATAGCGACTTCTGGGCTATATCGTCGTTCTCAATTCGTACATTGTATCTCTGAAAACACTGGTTTCAACCTACCTTTACTTCTTTTTTACGAGTATGGTATATTACGACACAAGGGCGGAATAACTTTTTCTCGCGACTGTAGGTTTACGGCACGAACCGTAGGCGAGTTTTGCAACAACCAGACGAGCTCAAAACGTTTTTCCGCGATTTGTTATGTTTATTTTGAGAAAGATCATTTTTTACGTTTCTTTCAACGAACTTTGTATTTTTTAGGCAAACAACAGTGCTTTTCGGAATCCTCTCTTAAAAAAAGACATGGCACATCGAACTCGAAAGACTGAAGCCGCTTTTCGAGTCTTCCGATTGGTCGGCGATGGCTGTTTCAGAGCGAACTTCAGTTTGTCGAGGGTGCCGCTGCGAAGTCGCCGCGTATGGCGCGCATTTTGAACTGTCGCTTTCGCTGTTCCGCTATGGCCGCTGCAGAGTCACGTATCGCCAGTGATTTCAATGGCAGCTTTTTTCATAGTTGTGATATTGAATAGAACTATCTCCATACAAACGAAAAGTAATCGATGAATAAATCATTATTTTTGTATAGAGTATTGAAAGGTTCTCTTTTTTTTATTTCTAAACAAAAGCGACGCTGATATTGGTGATGAATAGAGTTGTAAATCAGTAACTCTTTTGGAAATAGAATTTATTATACAATTGACTTTGTAATTATTTCTTTGAAAATAATAAGTTGCATCGATTATAATATCCTTTCTTAAAAACACAGCACATCGAAAGTAATTATTATGTAGGATGAAATAGGAACGATGTCCATTAGATATCAGTTCTTAGAAATGTCTAATAAAGCTGCCTTTTTATAGCATCTGAAATTGATGGTGATTGGTAGAGCGGTCTTAACGAGGATACGTAATGATTATATCAAAAGTATGTCATGAAAGTAGCGTAATTCTGACTACCTGCTATTTTGGGTAGACAAAATAGCAAAATAGTATACATTGATTCTTCAGGATCGTTTTAGCTAAAAAAAAAAGACGCGAAGTCACCAAAGAATAGGACGCGCGGAGCGCGGACGTTGTTGCTAGTCAGCGCAAAATTGGAAGAAGAAAAAAAAATTGGCAAAAACCGCAAGGGGTACGATTTTTTTTTTCAATTTCGTAAAGTTTGAAGACCCTATCCGACGGGAAAACGCGATAAACGTTTTCGCACTTTTTTCGAAATTTCGTCACTTCAAAAAAGTTAAGGTTTCTTTTTTTGGATCGATCTAGCCCGGATTTTTTTTCTGTTGCATCCGAGAGAAAACTATAATAAACGCTATAAATTTTTTTGAATTTTTCACAGAACTTTAAAGCCGGACCTCCAAACATAAAAAAACACACGGGAAAACGTGGAGATACGTGGTCCACGGCGTGCCGTTACGGTGCCGCTACCGTGGATTCGCACGTACCGAAGACAAGCACGGTGTACCGTCACGGTGTCGCTACGGTGGAACCACGCGTACTACCGATATCCACGGCGTGCGGTTACGGTGTCGCTACGGTGGAACCTTGCGCGCCACCGATATGCACGGCATGCCGTTACGGTGTCGCTACGGTGGAACCTCGCGCGCCACCGATATGCACGGCGTGCCGTTACGGTGTCGCTACCGTGGATCCACACGTATCGATGAGAAGCACGGTGTACCGTCACGGTGTCGCTACGGTGGATCTACGCGTATCGGCGAACTACACGACGTGTCGTTACGGTGTTGCTACGATGGTGCCTCTCGTAAAATCGAAAAACACGTTGTGCCGTCCCTGAGCCGCCTCTGTGTCGCTACGTTGGAAGCGTCAGTAGTACGGCGTAGCTGCTCCGTGGTTGCAGCGTAACGGTACTCCGCCCACGTCGTGTCGCTACCGTGCAGCCACGGTGCTACTCCGGCGTTGAACGAGGTGCAC
Source organism: Ephialtes manifestator (assembly GCA_963970395.1). Lineage (NCBI taxonomy): Eukaryota > Metazoa > Arthropoda > Insecta > Hymenoptera > Ichneumonidae > Ephialtes > Ephialtes manifestator. Next base: position 6,101,161 of record OZ019970.1, read on the forward strand.
GCGGAGCACGTACGGTGCCGCCACCGTGCAGTTGTGCGAGCAACGTAGAGCACAGCGTACCATCGTCGTGCCTACACCGTGGTGGTACCGTGCTCCAATAGCACTCCACGGAGTGCTCCAATGGTGCCGTCACTGTAGCGCTACAGCGTGTCTAAGCACACTGTGTCGACAGAAACGCGTCACATTCCGTAGCACATAACTGCACGGTACCGACACGCCGTACCGTCCCGTGTCGCTACCGTGCCGTCCCCGTGGCGTTACGCTCCATTTTAACGACACGATTTTCTATCTGGGCGCGTGCCTTGTCCCCCACCCCCCTCACGCAGTATACCCTCCCCCAACGTAAACTAGCTGAACGTAACATGTGAGAGCTTCCACTGTATACTGTACAGACTCTTATGAAATTCTCGCAAACTCTATTTATCTGCAATCTTACAACTTTCTTCCTGAATGGTCAATTTAAGTATCCCGTAGTTTCATTTCACAATTATTTTCTTTGTACAGTACAGTCGAGTCTTATTTTATAAACGTTTGATGAGAAAAAAAATCTGATAAAAAAGCATTTAAAGGTTGCCCTCAAACATTAAAACCTAATTTTTCCGATTGCGTATGTTGATGAAATTTAGGTTTTCCTAGAGAATTGGAAGAATGCGGATAAAAAGGTATTAATAGTGAAGTCATCCTAATTATAATAATAAAGCCATCGAAATAATAAAATGGCATTCTTCTGAAGAATCTTAATAGGAAGCTGGGAAAGATTCTTTGTAATTTCGGGTAGATTCTAAGCACTTACAGCGATCCTTGAGAGAACCTTAGTAAGAAGTTAGGATAGAGTCTCTAGAATCTCGACGAGATGGTGATATAGACACTTCTTATTTTCAGCTACCCACTAAACAATCTCTGAAACTGAAGAAACTGAAGAAACTGGCCGAGATTCTCTACAATCCCGGCGAGATTCTGATGGAGATTATTTTTATTTCCAGCGACCCGCTGAAGAATCTCGCTAAGAAGCTGTGCGAGATTCTTTAGAATCCCGGCGAGATTCTTTTTATTTTCAGCGACCCCCTGAAGAATCTCGCTAAGAAGCTGTGCGAGATTCTTTAGAATCCCGGCGAGATTCTCAGAGAGATTCTTTTTATTTTCAGCGACCCTCTGAAGAATCTCCGTAAGAAGCTGTGCGAGATTATTTAGAATCCCGGCGAGATTCTTTTTATTTTCAGCGACCCCCTGAAGAATCTCCGTAAGAAGCTGTGCAAGATTCTTTAGAATCCCGGCGAGATTCTTTTTATTTTCAGCGACCCCCTGAAGAATCTCCGTAAGAAGCTGTGCGAGATTCTTTAGAATCCCGGCGAGATTTTCAGAGAGATTCTTTTTATTTTCAGCGACCCCCTGAAGAATCTCGCTAAGAAGCTGTGCGAGATTCTTTAGAATCCCGGCGAGATTCTCAGAGAGATTCTTTTTATTTTCAGCGATCCCCTGAAGAATATCGCTAAGAAGCTGTGCGAGATTCTTTAGAATCCCCGCGAGATTCTCAGAGAGATTCTTTTTATTTTCAGCGACCCCCTGAAGAATCTTGCTAAGAAGCTGTGCGAGATTCTTTAGAATCCCGGCGAGATTCTCAGAGAGATTCTTTTTATTTTCACCGACCCCCTGAAGAATCTCCGTAAGAAGCTGTGCGAGATTCTTTAAAATCCCGGCGAGATTCTCAGAGAGATTCTTTTTATTTTCAGCGACCCCCTGAAGAATCTCGCTAAGAAGCCGTGCGAGATCCTTTAGAATCCCGGCGAGATTCTCAGAGAGATTCTTTTTATTTTCAGCGACCACCTGAAGAATCTCCGTAAGAAGCTGTGCGAGATTCTTTAGAATCCCGGCGAGATTCTCAGAGAGATTCTTTTTATTTTCAGCGACCCCTTGAAGAATCTCGCTAAGAAGCTGCGCGAGATTCTTTAGAATCCCGGCGAGATTCTCAGAGAGATTCTTTTTATTTTCACCGACCCCCTGAAGAATCTCCGTAAGAAGCTGTACGAGATTCTTTAAAATCCCGGCGAGATTTTCAGAGAGATTCTTTTTATTTTCAGCGACCCCCTGAAGAATCTCGCTAAGAAGCTGTGCGAGATTCTTTAGAATCCCAGTGAGATTCTCAGAGAGATTCTTTTTATTTTCAGCGACCCCCTGAAGAATATCGCTAAGAAGCTGTGCGAGATTCTTTAGAATCCCAGTGAGATTCTCAGAGAGATTCTTTTTATTTTCAGCGACCCCTGAAGAATATCGCTAAGAAGCTGTGCGAGATTCTTTAAAATCCCGGCGAGATTCTCAGAGAGATTCTTTTTATTTTCACCGACCCCCTGAAGAATCTCCGTAAGAAGCTGTGCGAGATTCTTTAGAATCCCGGCGAGATTCTCAGAGAGATTCTTTTTATTTTCAGCGACCCCCTGAAGAATCTCGCTAAGAAGCTGTGCGAGATTCTTTAGAATCCCGGCGATATTCTCAGAGAGATTCTTTTTATTTTCAGCGACCCCCTGAAGAATCTCGCTAAGAAGCTGTGCGAGATTCTTTAGAATCCCGGCGAGATTCTCAGAGAGATTCTTTTTATTTTCACCGACCCCCTGAAGAATCTCCGTAAGAAGCTGTGCGAGATTCTTTAAAATCCCGGCGAGATTCTCAGAGAGATTCTTTTTATTTTCAGCGACCCCCTGAAGAATCTCGCTAAGAAGCTGTGCGAGATCCTTTAGAATCCCGGCGAGATTCTCAGAGAGATTCTTTTTATTTTCAGCGACCACCTGAAGAATCTCCGTAAGAAGCTGTGCGAGATTCTTTAGAATCCCGGCGAGATTCTCAGAGAGATTCTTTTTATTTTCAGCGACCCCCTGAAGAATCTCCGTAAGAAGCTGTGCGAGATTCTTTAGAATCCCGGCGAGATTCTCAGAGAGATTCTTTTTATTTTCACCGACCCCCTGAAGAATCTCCGTAAGAAGCTGTGCGAGATTCTTTAGAATCCCGGCGAGATTCTCAGAGAGATTCTTTTTATTTTCAGCGACCCCCTGAAGAATCTCGCTAAGAAGCTGTTCGAGATTCTTTAGAATCCCGGCGAGATTCTCAGAGAGATTCTTTTTATTTTCAGCGACCCCCTGAAGAATATCGCTAAGAAGCTGTGCGAGATTCTTTAGAATCCCAGTGAGATTCTCAGAGAGATTCTTTTTATTTTCACCGACCCCCTGAAGAATCTCCGTAAGAAGCTGTGCGAGATTCTTTAGAATCCCGGCGAGATTCTCAGAGAGATTATAAAAGAATCTGGGTTCGGCGCGCAACCGTGATTCTCGCTGAGATTCTCGCTGAGAATCTCGCTGAGATTCTTAAGAATCTCGGCGAGAATCTCGGCGAGAATCTGTTTAAAAATCTCGGCGAGATTCTTTTTTTCTACGCGGGTTATCACGAGTATATAAGATAAAGTTTTATCCGTGCGTTTTACCGCAAATGTTATGTACTTTTAATATAATTCTGAAAGTCTTATGTACTAAATTGTTGTTTCGTTATTATTATACCGGTAAATTTCATTATTGTACCGTTTGTCATTTTTATAAGTGAGCAAATGAGCCTTTTGTGCACAAGGACGGAAATCCGGGTGTCGATTACTGGGCAAACCATGACTTTAGTATGTGCATGACTGGGACATTTGCACACCTAAAGATTTATGTGAGTTTTTTATTACAATAAGATAAGGTAGACCAACAGTTCAGCGTTCTATTTGTTGACAAGAGTATACTGATTCATTATAATACTTAATTTGCGAGCTACAATTTATTGAAGTTGAGACTTTTCTTAACGTGTCGATTACTGGGACATATAACGGTCGATTACTGGGCGAACTATAACTTTAGCATGTCGGTGACTGGTACGTTTGTACTTCTGAAGCTTTAAAATAAGTTTTCTCTACAATAAGATAAGTTACGAAAATTGTTGAGGTTGTTATTTCTTCATAAGACTATTCTGATTCATTATTACCTAGAATGACAATTTTTTATATCTTAATGTGAAAGTTACGTTTTTATAAAGTCGGGCAATTTGGTTAACGTGTCGATCACTGGGACGTTTACCTTAACATTTTAAGAATCTCCATAATTAAAAAAAATCATTCACAGTACTTGGCGAGTTTATATGCTAATATGAACATTCAATGATGGTGACGCATGTGGGATAATTCACAAACTCGTCAAGTACTGAGAATCTTTTTTTTCTAATGTTGGAAATTCTTAAAATGTTTTATGAATTTTTTTGTCGATTTTTGTACTTTCATGCTTTTAATTTTAAGTGTAAAAATTTAACATTTTTTTATGTTCGATTGCAAAGTTTTGAGTTAGTCTCTAATAAAAATATTTTGACATGCTACAAATATTTGTAGTTTATTTCAATACGCTTTGTACCTATCCGTAGTTTATGGTTCAAGTTGTTGACGCACTGTTTTTTTTTGCTATTAGAATGTCACTCATGTAAATGCACTTGTCTCAGTTTTTTACACATATAGTATTTTTGGGGGGATTTCAACACTTTTTGCAAAGTATTTCAACTCATAAATTTATTTACCTCTGTAAATATTTACAAAAGGATGCAAAGTAAAACCTTGCACATTGCTTCCTCATTCTTTTTCCTTTTTTACAGAACCGCCTCTATGAGGAAGTTTCTTTATTTTATTTTTGGCTTCCTCATAGCTGATGAAAACTATTGACGAAGTTGTTGATGATTTTTGACGTTTTACGAAATCTAGAGCGACACCAATACATTTTTTTTAAATTCAAAATCACGTAAAATCCGAACCGCTTTACCGATCATCACCAAATTTATTACGTAGCCGGGCTGAATGTTATTTTTCCTGTGTAGAAAATTTCAGTCGAATAGTTGAAATTTCACCTGAATTAGAGCAAAACGAAAATTTTCGAAATATTCAAAATCTCATCAAATGAAATTGATGAGATTTTGATTTCAAATGATTCCATGAAAACAAAGCTTCCTCTATGAGGAAGCAAAAAATGGATGACCTCTATGTAATGTAGAATCTATAATTTGTTGTGGTAAAATGTAGAAAAATGAAAGATGGCTTATACTGATGAGATTCCATTATTTCTATTGGTATGATACATAATTTAGTAGAAGGGTATGGATTATTACATAGGAATAAAAAATTTTCAATATTATTTCTTGACGATACAAATTTCGCTGAACTTCAGTAATTAAATTAAATTTCTTTGCAAGGAAGCAAAGTAAAACCTTGCATATCACTTGTCATTACTTTTAACATTTTATGACGCTTTCTCTATGGGACAGTCAAAATTGATAAACATACTTCTGCATAGAGATTTAGTAGTAAACTAATGAGTAAACAATATGCAACATTAGCTTTCACAAATAATTCTTTCGATTAATCCATGTTTCAGTAAACTATATTATTATTCAGTTCTGGAATTACAGAAATCATTCTCTTTCATAATTCTCACTTATCTTACCTTTGATTCATACTTAAAATGAATTGTTTCTGAAAAAACCTTTTTCAACGACTCTTAATAATATGTCAAGGTAAATATTTGTTTAAACATCTTTGTACATATACAAATATTGATCGTGAGTGATATGAGTGATATAGAAGCTTTGTTCACTTTCATCAGGAAATATACTCAGTCTAAAACAGCACAGAAACATATTTCTATGTAAATTTGACAAAGGTTCGAGGAAATATGATCCAGCAAACAGCAAATATAATAGACCATAGGAAAATATTATTTTAAAAAATAACTGCAACATATTATTATAAAATGTACAAGCGAACATTTTAACCGATTTTAACTGACAATTTAACCGAATAAAACGTTTTTAATCGGTTAAATTGTCGGTTAAAGCCGGTGAAACAGTGGGCTAATCGGGACTTATCTTTTCTCGGTTGAAAAGTCGGTTAACTTGAGTTATTTTCGGTTAACACTACGGTGACACAGCTTACCAGGGATCACATCAATCATTATAAATAATTGGTTTTTCTTGCATCTCGAAAAACTGGATAGTTAAGTGATGTGTTAGTACTCGGTCGGTAACAAAAACTATAAAGCGTTGTTCTTGATTACAATTGATGTTTCGGGCAAAAAACGGGAAGTACTCACGTCTGATACGTTTGCAGCGCGAATTTCTCGTCTTCTTTTCGAAAAATCAACCGTGGAGGAGAATAATGCTTCTGAGAGAGACAGACAACATATCTGAGTGCATCTGAGTGCATCTAGAGTGCATCACTCTAATGAAGCTCTCTGATTGGCTGTAGTGAATAACCCGATGTGCGATACATTTAGTGAGTATGAGCGTATGCGAAATCCCCCAAAAACACCTTGGGTGTATAAGAATCTGAGACAAGTACATTTACATCAACAGTTCTATCTATTTATGCAAAAAGTCAGGAAATAATCGATTACAAAAATAAAAATATTAATATTAGTGGCAATAAACATTATGACATGATAACACAAAATAGCATGAGTCAGTTTATAAAAATTGCCTGGCCATAGGATCGACTATTAGTGTTGGCAATCGACGAAACGGTTATGCATTTTTTTAATATATTTAAAAAATTCAAATTGCTGTAACGTCACAGCATTGGGCCATCCCATGAAAAAAAAAATACTCAAAATTCGGCGATCACTCAAAGATTCCGAGGCAATTTGTCCGATGAAAAAATCTGAAGTCCAACCATTTTGATTAATTTTAATTTTGAATATGGATTTTTTTATATATTAAAAACATTCAAATTGCTGTAACGTCACAGCATTTGGCCATCCCATGAAAAAAAAATACTCAAAATTCGGCGATCACTCAAAGATTCCGAGGCAATTTGTCCGATGAAAAAATCTGAAGTCCAACCATACAAAAATAATAATTTTGTTGTTTTTTCCATAAAATGTGACCTGAAATTAAACAATTAATTTTGAATATATTTTTTTTCTTGTTGGCAATAAAAAAACGCACATTTTCGACTTTTAATGATTTCGATACGATCAATAGTTTCTTAGATATTACAGGTTAAATGAAAAACGAAAAAATTTGCATATTCCGGTCAAATATTTTTTTAGAATTTTGAAATTTGGTCCATCAATAGACACCACTGAACCTGATTTTTAGAAAAAATTTGAGATTTTTTTTTTTTGGGGTGGCGAAAGTCCCGTGGAATCCCCCATATGTGTTTTCTACGTATTTAAAGAATACAAGAAAAGTTTTTGAGAGTGACGGAAAACAAGTTCCTTCGAGTATATTAGTCTTGTCGCATCTCGATGTCTCGGTCGGTAAAAGGTCGGTCGTCGTCAGTATCTGGCGTAAATGTACTTACCCTAGCAAGTTGTGTCACCGCAGTTTTAACCGCAATTTACCGCTAGTTCACCAAAAAACGACTGACGTCGTTTTGTGCAAAAATGTTACGGCAAATCACTGCAAAACGACCGATATTATTTCATGCCCGATCGGTTGTTTCACGGTTAGTTTGCCGAAAAAGTAACTGCAAAACGACCGATCTTATTTTAAGCTCGATTGGTTGTTATACGGTTAATGTGCCACAAAACGACAGCAAAATGACCTATCTTATTTCATGCTCGATCGGTCATTTTACGGTTAGTTTGCCGAAAAAGTAACTGCAAAACGACCGATCTTATTTCATGCTCGATCGGTCGTTTTACGGTTAGTTTGCCGAAAAAGTAACTGCAAAACGACCGATCTTATTTCATGCTCGATCGGTCGTTTTACGGTTAGTTTGCCGAAAAAGTAACTGCAAAACGACCGATCTTATTTCATGCTCGATCGGTCGTTTTACGGTTAGTTTGCCGAAAAAGTAACTGCAAAACGACCGATCTTATTTCACGCTCGATCGGTCGTTTTACGGTTAGTTGGCCGAAAAAGTAACTGCAAAACGACCGATCTTATTTCATGCTCGATCGGTCGTTTTACGGTTAGTTTGCCGAAAAACCAACTGCAAAACGACCGATCTTATTTCATGCCCGATCGGTCGTTTCACAGTTAGTTTGGCGAAAAAGTAACTGCAAATCGACCGATCTTATTTCATGTTCGATCGGTCATTTTACGGTTAATTAGCCGAAAAATTGACTGCAATACGACTGACTTCATTTCATGGTTAGAGTCACTGTGTTGACTCGCCACACTTTTATCAAAATAAAACTCATCGTTTACTTGTCCTCTGTCGGATCTTCCAACTCTTTTCGAGCAGCTCTTGAAGAAAATAGTAAAACCGCGGAAAAAAAGTTCAATGGAACCTATCTTTTTATTTTCTCCTATGAAGGCTGTTTAGAGTATGTTTCAGTCCTGTGTTCTGAAACGTGCACTTTTCGCAAGCTGTCGCTTGTGAAAGCTACAGTTTCCTTTAGCTCGTAATACAAACCCACACTCGCTAAAAATAAGGTTTTTCTCCCTAGGGTTAAAATGTACAATTTTTGTATTTGTTAGTAAATCTTCAAACGTCTTTTTGGGAAAAATAAACATCTCCGAAAAAAATTAGAAATAAAGACAAAAGTTTCATGAAATGGATTCTATTTACCAATTTTTTAAATCATGAAGTTGACATTTATCGATCGTAACAGTAGTGTCCCCACATTAAAGTTCATGAACCAAATTGCTACATTAAAGCAAACTATAAAAACAAGTTTGACATCTTTATTTTAAATAATAAGATAAGTGAGAGACAAAGGGGCATTTATTGATTGTAACAGATGGTTCACGTTTAATCGAAGTACATTTTACGTTTTCCACTTGATATATATAACTTATAACAAGTATTGTTGGTGGGCTCCGGCCCTCGAACCCCCCGAAAAATGGCCCTCTGGGCCTTTTCTTGAAGTACTCACGAAGACGTAGCGCTTCACGCTCCGTATGGTTCACACGTTGTGCTGGCATACTTAGTATAGTCTACATGTTAAAAAATGAAATATTATTTTTCTGTATTCATTCCATTTCGAACCAGATTGGTTTATGATCACTATATATGAGGTATTCCACCGGTTATCGACAGTGTCATGACCCTCATTTTTTTTTATGTTGTAGGGAAATATTAAAAACACTCCAAATTTTTTTCAGGTTTAAAAAATAGTTGTGTTCTTAAAATTACCTAACATTTAAATTTCTTAAAAAGTACGTCTTCGATTTTTTTTTACAGTACATCCTGTCAAAAAGACTATCGCAGTTTACTCATATTCACAGCTTGTAGTTACGTAACCCACCCTCTTTTTTTAAAACAGGTGGGAATAATTTGCATAATTCCCCGAGCTCTGATTGGTTGAGTGGGTTTTTCCGGGTCCTTGATTCCCTGAGCTCTGGTTGGTTGAATATTTTTCTCGGTGAGATGATTTCCCGAGCGCTGATTGGTGGGTGGGAACTTGTCCACCGTGGTCGATAATTTTTGAGGTGAAAATCCTTCGATGCTCCTGCAGTCGGTATTGTAGATTTTTCCCTACTATCGGTAACGCGATTTTCCGGATGTTGGTAAATTTTCCAGTTCTACTATCGGTAACTCGATTTTCCGGATGTTGGTAAATTTTCCAGTCCTGCAACGGGTAACTCAATTTTCCGGATGTTGATAAATTTTCCGGATCGATAAGTCGGTAAAATCGATAAAAAGATTTTTTTCGGATGATGGTACATTTTTCAAGTAGTGAGGTGCAGGTATAGGGAGACGCCATCCCCCCCACTCCTCTCCCTATGTCTGGCGCCGTGTCTAGTCTAATTAGCATAATTCCCCGAGCTCTGATTGGTTGTTTAAATCCCCTCTCCCTCCCACTCCTTACTTAAAACAGGTGGGAATAATTAGCATAATTCCCCGAGCTCTTATTTGTTGTTTAAATCCCCTCTTCCTCCCACTCCCTTTTTTAAACTGGTGGGAATAATTTGCATAATTCTCCGAGCTCTGATTGGTTGAGTCGATTTTTCCGGGGCCTTGATTCCCTGAGGTCTGGTTGGTTGAATATTTTTCCGGTGAGATGATTTCCCAAGCGCTGATTGGTGGGTGGGAACTTGTCCACCGGGGCCGATAATTTTCGTGTTGAAAATCGTTCGATGCTCCTGCAGTCGGTATTGTAGATTTTTTCCCTACGATTGGTAACTCGATTTTCCGGATGTTGGTAAATTTTCCAGTCCTACGATCGGTAACGCGATTTTCCGGATGATGGTAAATTTTCCAAGTCGGCGTCTCAATGTAGCATCTGTTAAAATTCTCAAACGTCACTAGTAAATTTGACTACAAATCAACGTACAATGTAAATACTCAAACAAAAAAAATATCCAACTTTCCACTTTATTTAAAATATAACAACGTTCACTGGCATTTTTTTCAACAACAACAAAAATTATTATTTGAACGTTATTGTGAAGAATACAGGATTTGAACTTTTTTCGTTTTCTAAAAAATAATTTTCATTCAAAGACAACATTTAAAAAAAATTAAAAAACTCAGTGACTGAAAAATATTCTCGCTTAGTGAATTCGTTATGCAGCTGGCTCCTTATTTTAAAGTACAAGGGTTTTGCGCAGATCGTTTGGTATAGACGTAGTACGCAGCACGCTCGGTAAATTCAGTATTCATGATTTTTTTGCACTGATATTAGTTTAATTATCAGTGGGTAAATTTTACGCAACATTGGATAGTATAAATAGTGTTTGAGTTAGTATTGAAATCTAAAAAATATGATGTCTGAAAACTTTTTCATTTTGTCTACATTTCTTTCAAACATAAATTTTGGTTTTCATTTAAATTTGAAGAAAAGAGTTCCAGAAAGCTTCTTATGTTTTAAATTTTTTTTGTATTTTTGTGCTTTAGGAGAATGTACCCTCCTCACTATTTGATAGTCTGGAGTGGTCTTGTGATAGCTAAGCAGAATTCATAGATGAGAAAAAATTTCTTGACTCATGGTGTATGCTTGTATGTCCTGATGTCCCGAGGGTAAATTTGGGGGGGGGGGGGATTGGAGCACTTTTTGCGTTCGGTAATTCTTTTTAGTATGAGAAACGAGTATCCTGTAGTTGGTAATGTCAATTTCCGCCTTACATTCAGGAACGCGATTTTTGTAATAGGCGTATTTTTCAGATTGGTACGTCGTAGAAAACGAAAATTTTCAAATTCAGTATTAACTCGACGCTGTAGCGAATTTCTGTATCATGACAACATATAACTATAACAACAAAAATCGTTAAACAGCCAAATCTTTTGGTCGGCTGATAAATTAGTTTTGCTATGCTGATAAATCTTTTTTTAGGCTAACAAAACGATTGTTGTTGTCACCGTTTTATGTTGTCACGACACAGAAATTTCTCTCCGTGTGTAACCCTGTAGTGTCAGGTGGGAGTGGTCCATTTTCTGTTGAAGCATGGATGAGAGAAGTCGAAAGTTTTTACAAATTTGTATAAGTTACATCGCGAAAACTTTAATACGAATAAAAAATCTAACGAAATATAAAAAAGTGCTCGACTTACTGTACATGAGAGAAGTCGAAAGTTTTTACAAATTTGTATAAGTTACATCGTGAAAACTTTAATACAAATAAAAAATCTAACGAAATATAAAAAAGTGCTCGACTTACTGTACACATTATGGATCTCGATATTTTTGGTAGCGCTTTTATATCTAAACGCCGCTGAGAAAACGAGTTATATGTTTATCATAACAATAACAAAATTTTGGACAACTATTAGTCCTTTCTTACAGGAGCGCCCGCAAACCGCGGTGATTGACAGGTTGAGACGATAACGTTACCGTTTTTTATTCAAGTCTCTATTTTACCTGGTTGTATTAAAGGTATTATGACCGAGAAAAATATTTCAAAATCAAATACAAAGTTCCGTCCCCATGACGGATTCTTCTGCACAAGAATTGTGTAAAGAAATGTTTATTAAGGCAGAAAAATTCACAATTCATTCTGTAAAGTTTGAGATAATAAAAAGATAAAAACTGATAACGTTACGTTAAACGGGAAACTATTCAAAACCGCCAAAATGTGTTACTAATTTTGCTCGGTGGACCTCACTCTCTACGGAAGCCTGAACGCCCAATCAGCATTGTGAATAATATTGCCTGCAATAATACGACGGCGGACGGATTTTTTCACTTTTGATCACATTAATTTTTAATAAATTTCAAGCTTCACTCAGTACTATATTTTCATCTATTGCAGAGATCATGTAATATGTATTTACATTTCGTTTACGGTATTCAAAGTATAAGATGTAAATAACAATTTTAACCGTTTTTCAGATTTAAAAAAAATAGAAACTTGATAATCGCAGCGCTTCTACTTTAAATGGAATAACGACTGAACCAATTTTATTTATCAACGGATCATTTAAAGAAAATATTGGAAGTAATTCTTTGATAATATTGAATTCTTGACGTTGAAAAGTAATTTAAAAAAAGGAAAAAAAACGTGGACTGTGACAAGCGTAAAATTGAGAATCGCATCGATGAATCGCATTATTTTTCATCACAGATAAACGATAACATGTATTTTGTTTGTGGATTTAAAAATTAGGATGTCAAACTCCGTACAGTAGAAAAAGATCCAATACAATATAAGACTAGAAGATTGTACCTCATGAAATAAAAATAATTACAATGTTACAAGTAATAGCATAGACGGTGGGCTGGGAGCGATGCGTGGCGTCACGGTAATCGGAAGTGTGAGACCCATAGTCTGTATTGTTTTCTATTTACGGCAAGGGTCACACTTTTTCATAAGGCTGACTTTTACATACAATAGAAAGTCTACCCCGCTGTAAATCTCAATAACTTCGACGACCTTATCGAGGGTTAAATTTCACAGGTCGTCATTTTCAGGAGGTCTTCACGCGATGCAGTTCGGAAACGAAAAAAATTCTTTTTATAAGCGCGAATTGTACGGGACGTTAAAAACATATCGTTGAGAACATAAATTTTCGTACACTGTTACATGCCTGTAATACTGGTGAAATCTCTCGGGGTCCTCACTGTGTCTACCCAGAGCAATAAATGCTTTGGAAATACTGGTGCAATACCCCGATGGGTCAATGTACGAGAAGACTCGACAAGGCGGGTGGTGTTGTATTGTTTTCTTGTATTGTTGTGTGGTGGTATTGTTTTCTGTATACAAGGTTGGGCATACTTTTTTTCGTAAGTATCGCTTACAAAAATTACGGTAAGGGATATAGACGCCTTTTGTTATAACGAGTGAAAAGTCTGTAATATCGTACATAGCCAAGTACAATTTTAGGTAAAAGTTCGGCAAGGGCTAAAGGGTAACCATAGGCTTTCCAAAATTCATCCATAGCAAAAATACACACACACATTCCTGCCGTTCGTGAAAAAGGGAAAAGCGGGGTGAGAGGTCATATAAGACGGTAAAAGTGACACTCAAAATGTTCGTTACCAAAGTGTTCAAATTTCCGTAATTTCCACCAGTGGACCAATGTAGTGGGGGAGAAAACTATAAAGTCCTCTGAAAATACTGACCGTTCACAATTCGCTGCCGATAAGTTCTTCGAGACAGTTGTCGTTTTCATATTCTTTCTTTGGAAAATCCAACGTCATCAATTTCTTGTAGTAATCTTGAGATTTTTGCGAAATTTTATTCGCGTTTCTACTACATACATTTTTTATTAACTCTCAAAAACAAAAATTAACAATTAAAAATGTGTCACGTGCGGAATTACCCTATTCATGGATTGGATGGATCCTTCAACATCAAGATAGTTGCTGTGGAGACGCCCTGGCGAATATATGCAACGAGGGAAGACGAAGCAGCATCTAGAGACGCATTTCTCCGCAGGGTGCAGGATTATGACCGTACGCAGCTTCACCGTATCCTCGAGGAAGAGATATTTCACGGTTCACTTGTGTTCGCGAATATCGACAACAAGTTTTATCGTGGTGCGGTTCAAGACCAAACCAATAACACCGAAATAATTCAAGTTTGGCTGGGCGATTACGCCCAAGAAGAAACAGTCAGCATGGAAAATTTATATGTGATGCCATCGTCTGCCCGACTTGTGCCATGGCAGGTGTTTGCTTGTGGGATAGTCGACGTATGTCCCATCGGAGACGAGGGATGGTCTTTTGACACGTGCGATGTACTTCGTGAGTGGCTCCTTGGCTATAACGTCATCATGAAAGTATGGTTTCCTGATGTATCAGCCGAAGCCATTTGGGTGGATCTCCTATGGCCTGATCAACAGAGTCCACATGAATGTCTCTCGATCGTTGACGTAATGATCAATACAGGACACGCACAGCGAGCAACGGGCTCGAACGAATTTGACTGGGGAAACGGTATCGGCTCCTATACTGACCGCCGCAGACTCGCGTGTTATGAGCGTAAGCTGGCGAGTCGTAGGCCGAGGCGTAATATAGACTGCCAGGACGGAGGATCGGCGTATTCATCAAGTGTTCTGGTCAACGTAGTTGAAGGCGACAGCAATTCGCAAACGTATCAAGACGATGACGACGACAGTATGTATCACCTCGATGATATAGAAAATGTCGAATCCAACATTTTCGGACATACAAACCCCCGGAGCGACGGGTTTGATAGTTGTGGTGAAGCGGCGGGTTATAGTGACGATGACGACGACGACGAGTGATTGAATACGCGTGTGGAATTAATATTTGAGATAAGCTTGTTTATAAGATCGGTATTGTGTTGTTTTGTATATCTAAACCAATTAATTTTTAAGGTTCCGCGTTTTTCGGCAACATATTGTTTTACGTAATAATAAAAAAAAGTAATTTTTACTCCTCTTTTGTATATTACTTATGAGTTACTACGAAAGTTGTTTAATATAACTTTAATTGACAATGGAAATGCGCATTGTAAATTTCGCTAGTGGTATATGCAATAACTTCCTACACATGTATATTAATTCAAGTAAGTTTTCAACAGTGTACCTTCACCGCAATTATATTATAAAATATAAAAAATAAGGCCTTGGTTTCCGAATAAAATATTATTGTATATGAGGAAATACTAATTGTATGAAAACAACTTATTTATGATTTCAATGTATATACAGTAGAACCTCAATAACAGACCGATACTTCCCATCCAAATTCTTATCTATCAAACTCATCCGTTGTCAGGATATTTTAGTATTCTTTAATGAGTTATGGTGGTAGCGATCCATAGAACAGCATAAACAAAATATCGGAATATGACAAATAAATAACTATCACAGCACATCACAGAGTATAAAGTATTAAACCAGAGTTCTATAACTGTAAAATCAACGTGTAATTATAAAAATAAATTATCGAATATAAGCTGTTACGCAAGTCATATTAGAATTCGCTGTCTGGAACTCGCTGTATATTTGCAAAAATAAATAAAATCACTCAATGTTCATTTTTATTTATTGGGGGGAAACCAGGTAGCAAATTTGACTCGACTAAACATGACTTAAGTATTTTTATATTTTGTCTGAAGGCTACTTAAGGTAGTTCTGTCGATTTGTGTTCATTTTGCCTAAGTTCGAGACAAATTAGAGAGTAAATTGCAAACACTTCTCTATGGTATAAAAATCTAAAAGATTGATGCATATTAAAGATACTGAAAATATTAATTATACATAATAATAATTCCAAAATTTTATCAACAAATTCATGAAAAATTGGTCAACAAATTTCCCAGAAAGTCAACTTTTCTTTTTATGAAAATGATTCGCTCATTTTCCGGAATACGTATGAATTTTTCAGATTTTTTAATCTGGTTTAAATTTTTTATAGAATAAATGTGTGAAAAAACACAAAAATCAGAGCCAATTAAAAAATCGGAGAAACTCATAATATTCAAAAAAATAAACGAATTATTTTCGTAATTAAAAAATTAGGCTGCCGGGATATTTGTTAATTATTTTTTTATTAATTTGTTAATAACATTATAGAATTATTTATGCAAATGATTCTTTTCAGTACCTGTATTACATTTGAATTTTAGAATTTTATACCATCGAGAAGTATTTGCAGTTTTCTCTTATTTGTCTCTAGCTTATGCGAAATGAACACCAAACAACAGAACTACCTTAAGTGATGTATTTAGTTTTGAGCTATCGAGCACAATTAGCGGCTCATATGTGAGAGTAATTTTCAATAGTACAAACGACTGTGCTGCGTTGTTCAAGCTATAATAACGTAATGTCTGAGTGCTGAAGATGAAAAATTTTTTATTAATTATCATCACCGAAACTTTGCAGCCCCATCATACCGATTGGATTTCATGCATCCTTTTGAGATATGAACGGTTTAAATTGAGTCACTTAATATTAGTTTTACACAAGAACATTTAGCACAACGAATGCTGATTTTCTTTTTAAAAAAGCCCACATACATGTACTTTACATATCGTCATATATATATATATATATATATATATATATATATATATATATATATATATATATATATATATATATATATATAATGGATATGGCTTTTTAAATTTTTATTGACTGAGCACAATAAAATGTCGTAAAGGATGACCACCGTTTTACCCGAATGTGATTGTCAAGCTCCTGGTGGTCAACCAAAGAAAGCGCCCTATGCGCATTACAGCGAATAGACGGCTGATTTTTCTTTAGGTTCCTTGGGCACTATTTGGGCACTATATGTAGACGTCTAATTTTTCTTTAGGTTCCTTGGGCACTATTTGGGCACTACATGTAGACGTCTGATTTTTCTTTAGGTTCCTGGGCTTCTACATGTAGTGCCCAAGGAACCTAAAGAAAAATCAGACGTTGGCTTCTACATGTAGTGCCCAAGGAACCTAAAGAAAAATCAGACGTCTACATGTAGTGCCCAAATAGTGCCCAAGGAACCTAAAGAAAAATTAGACGTCTACATATAGTGCCCAAATAGTGCCCAAGGAACCTAAAGAAAAATCAGCCGTCTATTCGCTGTAATGCGCATAGGGCGCTTTGTTTGGATGACCACCAGGAGCTTGACAATCACATTCGGGTAAAACGGTGGTCATCCTTTACGACATTTTATTGTGCTCAGTCAATAAAAATTTAAAAAGCCATATCCATTATATATATATATATATATGACGATATGTAAAGTACATGTATGTGGGCTTTTTTAAAAAGAAAATCAGCATTCGTTGTGCTAAATGTTCTTGTGTAACACTAATATTAAGTGACTCAATTTAAACCGTTCATATCTCAAAAGGATGCATGAAATCCAATCGGTATGATGGGGCTGCAAAGTTTCGGTGATGATAATTAATTAAAAATTTTTCATCTTCAGCACTCAGACATTACGTTATTATAGCTTGAACAACGCAGCACAGTCGTTTGTACTATTGAAAATTACTCTCACATATGAGCCGCTAATTGTGCTCGATAGCTCAAAACTAAATACATCACTTAAGGTAGTTCTGTTGTTTGGTGTTATTTCGCATAAGCTAGAGACAAATAAGAGAAAACTGCAAATACTTCTCGATGGTATAAAAATCTAAAATTCAAATGTAATAAAGGTACTGAAAAGAATCATTTGCATAAATAATTCTATAATGTTATTAACAAATTAATAAAAAATTAATTAACAAATATCCCGGCAGCCTAATTTTTTAATTACGAAAATAATTCGTTTATTTTTTTGAATATTATGAGTTTCTCCGATTTTTTAATTGGCTCTGATTTTTGTGTTTTTTCACACATTTATTCTATAAAAAAAAGATGCAAAGTAGAACCTTGCGCATTGCTTCCTCATTATTTTTCGCTTTTTACAAAGCTCCCTCTGTGAGGAAGCAGTATGTTATTCAATTTTGGCTTCCTCATAGAGGAAGCTTTGTAAAAAGCGAAAAATAATGAGGAAGCAATGTGCAAGGTTCTACTTTGCATCTTTTTTTTTTATACCTTGTGTCTCTTTTGCAGAGGTGTTTTATACAGCTATAAATCACATCTGCAAACACCGTTACATCTAATTTTGATTAGATACAAATTTTTGTCATACTTTCTCAACTTTTGCGGAAGTTATAGCGAAAATCTACATTTTTTTTTAAATGAAAAATGGTGTAAAATCCGAACGACTTTACCGATCATCACCAAATTTGGTACATGGCATTTCTGAATGTTATTTTTCGTCTGTACAAAATTTCTGTTCATTTGTTGAAATTCGACGTAATTTAGATCAAAATCTATTTTTTTCGAAAAATTCAAAATTCTATAAAATCCGAACCGCTTTACCGATTTCGTCGAAATTCAATACCATACAACATTGAACGTATCTTCAGTTATGAAGAACTATTTAGCCAAATCGGCGAACTTTTACGAAAGTTAGAGCGACCACGCCCTTTATTCAACAAATTAAAATCAACATAAAATCTTAATGACTTCACATATTTTGGCAAAAATCACAACATTCAAAGAGGGGCAGCTACTCTACTTGCGTGCCAAATTTGAGCCGGATCGCTCGAACGGTTACCGAGTGAGAGGAGATTGAATTTTCGAAGCCCAGCACACACACACACACACACACACATACATACATACGGACATTTTTTCTAAACCACTTTTCTCGACGTTTTAGGTGATTCTAAGCATACTGACATGAAAATCTCGAAAAAAAAAAAATTTCATGAAAACAAAGCTTCCTCTATGAGGAAGCAAAATTTAAACCAGATTAAAAAATCTGAAAAATTCATACGTATTCCGGAAAATGAGCGAATCATTTTCATAAAAAGAAAAGTTGACTTTCTGGGAAATTTGTTGACCAATTTTTCATGAATTTGTTGATAAAATTTTGGAATTATTATTATGTATAATTAATATTTTCAGTATCTTTAATATGCATCAATCTTTTAGATTTTTATACCATAGAGAAGTGTTTGCAATTTACTCTCTAATTTGTCTCGAACTTAGGCAAAATGAACACAAATCGACAGAACTACCTTAAGTAGCCTTCAGACAAAATATAAAAATACTTAAGTCATGTTTAGTCGAGTCAAATTTGCTACCTGGTTTCCCCCCAATAAATAAAAATGAACATTGAGTGATTTTATTTATTTTTGCAAATATACAGCGAGTTCCAGACAGCGAATTCTAATATGACTTGCGTAACAGCTTATATTCGATAATTTATTTTTATAATTACACGTTGATTTTACAGTTATAGAACTCTGGTTTAATACTTTATACTCTGTGATGTGCTGTGATAGTTATTTATTTGTCATATTCCGATATTTTGTTTATGCTGTTCTATGGATCGCTACCACCATAACTCATTAAAGAATACTAAAATATCCTGACAACGGATGAGTTTGATAGATAAGAATTTGGATGGGAAGTATCGGTCTGTTATTGAGGTTCTACTGTATATACATTGAAATCATAAATAAGTTGTTTTCATACAATTAGTATTTCCTCATATACAATAATATTTTATTCGGACACCAAGGCCTTATTTTTTATATATTATAATATAATTGCGGTGAAGGTACACTGTTGAAAACTTACTTGAATTAATATACATGTGTAGGAAGTTATTGCATATACCACTAGCGAAATTTACAATGCGCATTTCCATTGTCAATTAAAGTTATATTAAACAACTTTCGTAGTAACTCATAAGTAATATACAAAAGAGGAGTAAAAATTGATTTTTTTTTATTATTACGTAAAACAATATGTTGCCGAAAAACGCGGAACCTTAAAAATTAATTGGTTTAGATATACAAAACAACACAATACCGATCTTATAAACAAGCTTATCTCAAATATTAATTCCACACGCGTATTAAATCACTCTTCGTCGTCGTCATCGTCACTATAACCCGCCGCTTCACCACAACTATCAAACCCGTCGCTCCGGGGGTTTGTATGTCCGAAAATGTTGGATTCGACATTTTCTATATCATCGAGGTGATACATACTGTCGTCGTCATCGTCTTGATACGTTTGCGAATTGCTGTCGCCTTCAACTACGTTGACCAGAACACTTGATGAATACGCCGATCTTCCGTCCTGGCAGTCTATATTACGCCTCGGCCTACGACTCGCCAGCTTACGCTCATAACACGCGAGTCTGCGGCGGTCAGTATAGGAGCCGACACCGTTTCCCCAGTCAAATTCGGTCGAGCCCGTTGCTCGCTGTGCGTGTCCTGTATTGATCATTACGTCAACGATCGAGAGACATTCATGTGGACCCTGTTGATCAGGCCATAGGAGATCCACCCAAATGGCTTCGGCTGATACATCAGGAAACCATACTTTCATGATGACGTTATAGCCAAGGAGCCACTCACGAAGTACATCGCACGTGTCAAAAGACCATCCCTCGTCTCCGATGGGACATACGTCGACTATCCCACAAGCAAACACCTGCCATGGCACAAGTCGGGCAGACGATGGCATCACATATAAATTTTCCATGCTGACTGTTTCTTCTTGGGCGTAATCGCCCAGCCAAACTTGAATTATTTCGGTGTTATTGGTTTGGTCTTGAACCGCACCACGATAAAACTTGTTGTCGATATTCGCGAACACAAGTGAACCGTGAAATATCTCTTCCTCGAGGATACGGTGAAGCTGCGTACGGTCATAATCCTGCACCCTGCGGAGAAATGCGTCTCTAGATGCTGCTTCGTCTTCCCTCGTTGCATATATTCGCCAGGGCGTCTCCACAGCAACTATCTTGATGTTGAAGGATCCATCCAATCCATGAATAGGGTAATTCCGCACGTGACACATTTTTAATTGTTAATTTTTGTTTTTGAGAGTTAATAAAAAATGTATGTAGTAGAAACGCGAATAAAATTTCGCAAAAATCTCAAGATTACTACAAGAAATTGATGACGTTGGATTTTCCAAAGAAAGAATATGAAAACGACAACTGTCTCGAAGAACTTATCGGCAGCGAATTGTGAACGGTCAGTATTTTCAGAGGACTTTATAGTTTTCTCCCCCACTACATTGGTCCACTGGTGGAAATTACGGAAATTTGAACACTTTGGTAACGAACATTTTGAGTGTCACTTTTACCGTCTTATATGACCTCTCACCCCGCTTTTCCCTTTTTCACGAACGGCAGGAATGTGTGTGTGTATTTTTGCTATGGATGAATTTTGGAAAGCCTATGGTTACCCTTTAGCCCTTGCCGAACTTTTACCTAAAATTGTACTTGGCTATGTACGATATTACAGACTTTTCACTCGTTATAACAAAAGGCGTCTATATCCCTTACCGTAATTTTTGTAAGCGATACTTACGAAAAAAAGTATGCCCAACCTTGTATACAGAAAACAATACCACCACACAACAATACAAGAAAACAATACAACACCACCCGCCTTGTCGAGTCTTCTCGTACATTGACCCATCGGGGTATTGCACCAGTATTTCCAAAGCATTTATTGCTCTGGGTAGACACAGTGAGGACCCCGAGAGATTTCACCAGTATTACAGGCATGTAACAGTGTACGAAAATTTATGTTCTCAACGATATGTTTTTAACGTCCCGTACAATTCGCGCTTATAAAAAGAATTTTTTTCGTTTCCGAACTGCATCGCGTGAAGACCTCCTGAAAATGACGACCTGTGAAATTTAACCCTCGATAAGGTCGTCGAAGTTATTGAGATTTACAGCGGGGTAGACTTTCTATTGTATGTAAAAGTCAGCCTTATGAAAAAGTGTGACCCTTGCCGTAAATAGAAAACAATACAGACTATGGGTCTCACACTTCCGATTACCGTGACGCCACGCATCGCTCCCAGCCCACCGTCTATGCTATTACTTGTAACATTGTAATTATTTTTATTTCATGAGGTACAATCTTCTAGTCTTATATTGTATTGGATCTTTTTCTACTGTACGGAGTTTGACATCCTAATTTTTAAATCCACAAACAAAATACATGTTATCGTTTATCTGTGATGAAAAATAATGCGATTCATCGATGCGATTCTCAATTTTACGCTTGTCACAGTCCACGTTTTTTTTCCTTTTTTTAAATTACTTTTCAACGTCAAGAATTCAATATTATCAAAGAATTACTTCCAATATTTTCTTTAAATGATCCGTTGATAAATAAAATTGGTTCAGTCGTTATTCCATTTAAAGTAGAAGCGCTGCGATTATCAAGTTTCTATTTTTTTTAAATCTGAAAAACGGTTAAAATTGTTATTTACATCTTATACTTTGAATACCGTAAACGAAATGTAAATACATATTACATGATCTCTGCAATAGATGAAAATATAGTACTGAGTGAAGCTTGAAATTTATTAAAAATTAATGTGATCAAAAGTGAAAAAATCCGTCCGCCGTCGTATTATTGCAGGCAATATTATTCACAATGCTGATTGGGCGTTCAGGCTTCCGTAGAGAGTGAGGTCCACCGAGCAAAATTAGTAACACATTTTGGCGGTTTTGAATAGTTTCCCGTTTAACGTAACGTTATCAGTTTTTATCTTTTTATTATCTCAAACTTTACAGAATGAATTGTGAATTTTTCTGCCTTAATAAACATTTCTTTACACAATTCTTGTGCAGAAGAATCCGTCATGGGGACGGAACTTTGTATTTGATTTTGAAATATTTTTCTCGGTCATAATACCTTTAATACAACCAGGTAAAATAGAGACTTGAATAAAAAACGGTAACGTTATCGTCTCAACCTGTCAATCACCGCGGTTTGCGGGCGCTCCTGTAAGAAAGGACTAATAGTTGTCCAAAATTTTGTTATTGTTATGATAAACATATAACTCGTTTTCTCAGCGGCGTTTAGATATAAAAGCGCTACCAAAAATATCGAGATCCATAATGTGTACAGTAAGTCGAGCACTTTTTTATATTTCGTTAGATTTTTTATTTGTATTAAAGTTTTCACGATGTAACTTATACAAATTTGTAAAAACTTTCGACTTCTCTCATGTACAGTAAGTCGAGCACTTTTTTATATTTCGTTAGATTTTTTATTCGTATTAAAGTTTTCGCGATGTAACTTATACAAATTTGTAAAAACTTTCGACTTCTCTCATCCATGCTTCAACAGAAAATGGACCACTCCCACCTGACACTACAGGGTTACACACGGAGAGAAATTTCTGTGTCGTGACAACATAAAACGGTGACAACAACAATCGTTTTGTTAGCCTAAAAAAAGATTTATCAGCATAGCAAAACTAATTTATCAGCCGACCAAAAGATTTGGCTGTTTAACGATTTTTGTTGTTATAGTTATATGTTGTCATGATACAGAAATTCGCTACAGCGTCGAGTTAATACTGAATTTGAAAATTTTCGTTTTCTACGACGTACCAATCTGAAAAATACGCCTATTACAAAAATCGCGTTCCTGAATGTAAGGCGGAAATTGACATTACCAACTACAGGATACTCGTTTCTCATACTAAAAAGAATTACCGAACGCAAAAAGTGCTCCAATCCCCCCCCCCCCCCCAAATTTACCCTCGGGACATCAGGACATACAAGCATACACCATGAGTCAAGAAATTTTTTCTCATCTATGAATTCTGCTTAGCTATCACAAGACCACTCCAGACTATCAAATAGTGAGGAGGGTACATTCTCCTAAAGCACAAAAATACAAAAAAAATTTAAAACATAAGAAGCTTTCTGGAACTCTTTTCTTCAAATTTAAATGAAAACCAAAATTTATGTTTGAAAGAAATGTAGACAAAATGAAAAAGTTTTCAGACATCATATTTTTTAGATTTCAATACTAACTCAAACACTATTTATACTATCCAATGTTGCGTAAAATTTACCCACTGATAATTAAACTAATATCAGTGCAAAAAAATCATGAATACTGAATTTACCGAGCGTGCTGCGTACTACGTCTATACCAAACGATCTGCGCAAAACCCTTGTACTTTAAAATAAGGAGCCAGCTGCATAACGAATTCACTAAGCGAGAATATTTTTCAGTCACTGAGTTTTTTAATTTTTTTTAAATGTTGTCTTTGAATGAAAATTATTTTTTAGAAAACGAAAAAAGTTCAAATCCTGTATTCTTCACAATAACGTTCAAATAATAATTTTTGTTGTTGTTGAAAAAAATGCCAGTGAACGTTGTTATATTTTAAATAAAGTGGAAAGTTGGATATTTTTTTTGTTTGAGTATTTACATTGTACGTTGATTTGTAGTCAAATTTACTAGTGACGTTTGAGAATTTTAACAGATGCTACATTGAGACGCCGACTTGGAAAATTTACCAACATCCGGAAAATCGAGTTACCGATAGTAGAACTGGAAAATTTACCAACATCCGGAAAATCGCGTTACCGATAGTAGGGAAAAATCTACAATACCGACTGCAGGAGCATCGAAGGATTTTCACCTCAAAAATTATCGACCACGGTGGACAAGTTCCCACCCACCAATCAGCGCTCGGGAAATCATCTCACCGAGAAAAATATTCAACCAACCAGAGCTCAGGGAATCAAGGACCCGGAAAAACCCACTCAACCAATCAGAGCTCGGGGAATTATGCAAATTATTCCCACCTGTTTTAAAAAAAGAGGGTGGGAGGAAGAGGGGATTTAAACAACATATCAGAGCTCGGGGAATTATGCAAATTAATCCCACCTGTTTTAAGTAAGGAGTGGGGAGGGAGAGGGGATTTAAACAACCAATCAGAGCTCGGGGAATTATGCAAATTAGGCCCACCTGTTTTAACTAAGGAGTGGGAGGGAGAGGGGATTTAAACAACCAATCAGAGCTCGGGGAATTATGCTAATTAGACTAGACACGGCGCCAGACGGGAGGTAGGGAGGGGGTAACGTCTGTCTCCCCAGCACGGGCGTCTACTACTTTGGTTACTAATCTGTCTCCCAGATATTTGGTACCTTCACAGCCCGGAGTTCGTTGGCTGTGCTGATTATCATCGACGGTACCAGTATCGTGTTTCCTTTTTATTTGTGTTTTCCCGGCGTTTGTAATTGATATTGTGAATTATAGCACGGTCGTAAAAGGTCATGGCTTTTGGCTGAAATCCGGAAGATTGCAGGGCTCGAGCTTCCCAATCACAGGTGGGACGTTTTTCAATGGTCCTAATGCTTCGGAATTTCGATGATCTCGACGTGAAGTCGAAGAAGCTTCGTGTCTTCGTACCGCTGCTTAGTATTGATCGTACTTTTTTCTTCGTTGTCGCGGGTATGGACTCATCATGAATTAAGCCTTCAATAAATCTGACAAGAAGGTACCGCGTCACGATCTGGAAAGACCTGGAGTTCGCGCTACTAACTTTATCGACAATTTTCTTGTTCCATGATTCGTATGGGAAGGCAGTGTGCGCCCACAGTGGTCCCCAGTTTTCAACCGTTTCGACGAGATGATTTAACAGATGGATATTGAACTTCATATTGATAACTCCGAACCTTTCTTCGAACTTTTTAACATATTGCTTCAAAAGAAGTCGCGCTTCTTCAAGTTCTTCGCTGGTGATACAATCCATGTTTAATATATGGGCGAATCTCCGGAATCTTTAATCTATATGTCTTACGACTTCTCGTATGATTAGCCAATTAAATGAATAATAAAACATCTAAAAAATGAATAAATATCAAATCGGCTTATCATTACTAGCTTTTTTTACGATTTTAATGATGTCTAAATATTAATTATCCTTGATTTTGACTTCACATACTATACCTGTAACAATATTTCGGCTGTCTTTTCGCGATTTCTTACTTTTATTATACTATTTTGTAATTAATACATTAACTAATTAAAACTTTAAACATGGAAAACAATGAATTTTTAATTCGAAAATTCGATTTAATATATTTTAATGACATCCGTTGTTTAATTTGACATATTCGATCAGTTAAGGTTTGTCTCTCAATTTGAGGTGTCACGACCGAAATCACGGAATTTTCAAAAATAAAGTAAGTAATTGTTAATATAAAGCTAATTTTTTGTATTGCACATGAAATTCAAATCAAATAGAAAAAAAACGTATCGATTTATTTTCAAAAAAAAATTTCTTTATATTGTTTATAGACGAAGACACATTATCTGTCAGCCTGTCTAGGTTACAATGTCACAATTTAAATCCTCGCGGACTTGAACAATTACCAATAAATTCATTTAAAATTTATATGCACACAATCGTTTTTGTTTCCTTTATCAGTGGGTAAGTGTGCTTTGATAAATTTAGACTATTTTTAAAGATTTTGATGTAACCATTAAATGTCACGACCGAAATTCCGTCACAACCGAAATCTTGTCATAATCAATGTTGAAAATTCAAATTAAGTAACATAAACTTGGTTTTTATTGAATATATTGATAAAAACTATAATTAAATACGGTTAAAAGTATGTATTTTAATTTTTTTAATTCATTTTTTGTAAATATAATTATAATGGTTTTTTGAAATTATATTGAAATTTATAAAGATATTTGTAAAATCAGAGCACCTCAAGCATTTCGGAGCTTCTCAAAAACAAATTTCTTTGCACACTGGAGCCATTTTTTATAAGAAAAAAGAGGAAGAAGAAACTGAGTGTATATCTTTTTGCACAGTTTCCGAAAATCTGCGACATGATGCTGCATCAATCTGGGCTCACATGGTTCCCATTTTGAAGCTTGTAAAAGTTTTGATTCCGAATTTAGACACTATACACTTTCAGAGTGACGGACCCAGTACCCAGTACAAAAATAAGACCAATTATTATTTTTTTCATGCTCGATGCCAAGAACTAGGATTGAGTCACGCGACTTGGAATTTTTCAACTGCTGGTCACGGAAAAAGTTGTGCAGATGGTACAGGTGGAACTGTCAAAGGCATTTGTGATAAAGCAGTTATGTATGATACTGACATCATCTCTGCTGAAGATGTGATTCGCGTTGTTTCGAAGCAACAAAATTCGAAAGTAAAAATGTTTTTAATTGATAACAACGAAATTGAAAAAGTCGTGAAAACGGTTCCTGATAATCTCAAAACAATTCCGAACACAAAGATGTTGCATCAATTGATTTGGACACGCGAAGATCGACACAAAATATTTTTAAATTATTTATCATGCATAAAATGTATTTCAAATCCACCTTGTGATCATTTCAGTTTGAATCCAAAATCATTTTTATTTGTAGAAAAAGCTGCAGAACCAAAAACAAGAAAAAGAAAATTGAATGAATTGACAGACTTTTTGAGCGATGATAAAATGATCTTCAGTGCAAATGAAATAACAAAAAAAAGAACAAACCCCGGAAAATTGCAAAAGAGTACAGTAGAAGTAGGGAGAGGAAGAGGGCGAGGAAGAGGGAGAGAAAGAGGGAGAGGGACAGGAAGAGAGAAATATTGAGGACGAAGAATAGATTTAGCAAAAAATTACAGCAAAAGGCTAGTACTAAAAATTTTAAACAGAGCCAAAAAAGTTTATATGTTGTGTATTTACAGTTGAGAAAAGAATGTGGTAAATATTGTAAAAAATGTATTTACAGGAATTCATAATAAGTTAAAACATATATATGTTGAATTGCATTCGAATTTGTGATTTAATTAGATTTTTTACTTATGAAAATTATTGCAAAAAATGACAAATTTAGGTTATGGTTTGTTTATTAATTTCGCAACCGCGGGCACTGGAAAAAACGATGTTCTGCAGCATTTGATGATAGTTTTTCAATTTTGAAACCATAATTTGTGTATTAAACAGATGTGCTTTTAATTTTTTGAATTTTTTTTTCATAATGATGAAAGTTAAAGGTTCCGGAGATTCGCCCATATATATCGCGCGAGACAGCAACGAGAAATGCTCTAGATCGCATTGGTGGATTTTTCCTTCCGAGCACGGTAATGCGTAGAACAAAACCCAATTTCGCCATTCACTGGCTTTCCAGTTTTTCATGCTTTCAACCTGCCTTGGCTTCCTTGAGATTCTACTAGGTGGTCGAAATTTCAGCAGGCGTGAATTTATTTCCGATAATTGTCTTTGACTGCCAGCATACCAAGGATCAGTACTCTTTCCTTGCAGCAATAAGAATGTGTGTGTTTTAACAACTCCCAAGTACACACTATGCATACTATCTATGTCCGCACCGAAGTGGAGATCGAATTCAGGTAGGAGATATAGAGCAGAAAATCCCTTGACACCATGTACCTTTTTATTCTTCTCGAATGCTTCATTCATGTCTTTTCGCAACTCAGCGTCTGTGCGACAGCGGATTGTGTTACGAAACGGGTACCTTCGTTGCACTCCTTTTAGCGGCATATGCTGACCTTTTGCGTAGCAATAGGTACATCCGTACTTGCCGTTAAAGAGTCTCATATTGAATATAAATGGCCTGGCCACTGAATCAGAGATGCAGAGGAGTGTTACGAATTTGCTTTGAATGACACTCTTGTTAATAGGATTCATCCACGTTATACCTTCATCGTGCAAATGAGTTAACTCGGTAATCGTTGGCAGGAGTAACAAGTTTAAATCTGGATGTAAATCTACCCATATGCCTGCTAGTATCGTGTGTCTTTTACGAGCATGGGGTGGAAGCTCGTTAATCTGAAGTAGTACAGGCCACGCACTTACGTTGGATGAATTGGACACGGAGCATCCATCTGTATTTATTGAGAAAGAAAAATTGTTTTCATTACTCAAAAATTTACCAGGTTTACACTTTTCCTTGTACTGGGTACCGTCATATATATCTTCTATCGAATCTGCATTTCGTTTTTCGCGTGTAAATCGGTACCTTAGGGATTCGACTGTTGCTGGATTCGAAAATATCTGTCGGAGTTGCGGAGCTATTTTAACTTCAATAAAATAGGACAGTGATCTGTTAATTTTATTAGGTCCACATGCTTTGCACGCACACTCTTCATCCGGTTTGGAATCTTTGCCGAGACAGCTTTTACATATCGAACAGTATAAATGCCGAGTTGTGCCTTCTTCGTCATTTCTCGACAGCAACGACCAGAAAGTTCTCATTGTCAGGGGTAACGTGCTATCTATTAACATCGAATCCATGTTCTTTAACATCATTTCAATAGTTCTGTACGTAAAGTTTCCACGAACTGACATAGCAACGATATTCACAAATACGTCAAGCTTTGTAATATTTTCTCTCATTTGCATTGGTCGTGACCAATCTTTTCCTTTCGATAGTGCAAACATGATGTTTTCTTCGTCATAGGAGTTGTCGAGAAGCTGCTGTTTTTCATCTTCGCTTAACAGAGTATGTGATTCGTCGTTATTGCTACAGTTATCATCACTGTCCTGGGTATCGCTGGCGTCATTATCCTCGTCGTTCTCGGTATCGCTGTCATCATCGTCGCTCACCCTGCCGCAGTCACTATCGTCGCACACACTACTGCAGTCATCATCGTCGCTCTCAGTTCCGCTGACATCAGCATCGTTCTTGGTATCGCTACCCTCATTTTCGTCATTCTTATTATTATCGGCCTTGACATCTCGACTGTTGTCATGAGCTTCGTTGATGTTTGCATCTAATGAGGAGTAAATACTTGTTTCTTCATGCTGATCAACTTGAAAATCATCATTATCAGAGTACGATTGACTACTCAAACCACCGCTGTGACAAGCGCCAAAGTTTTCAACGTTGCATTCGTCAATATGATGATTGGCTTCCACTTCCATGAATTTGTCACTGTTTATTATTGTGCCGGTTTCAGGGCAGATGCTGCTAGGATACTTGTTCTCTACTTGCAACGGCTGATTAGTCGGAACTTCGGTTACTACGTGTGAGATATCCTGTGCGGTACCTCTTCTTTCTTCATTCGTTTCAAGCTAGGAGAGGAGAGACACAAGTTAAACTGACTGTTTCAGGTGATGCGAATATTAAAGTACTTCGGAGGGGAAGAGTTGAAGTAAAAAACAATTATCATCACTTTTTTATCGAATCATTTATATTTTGTAAGAAACGTCTTGATGTATCGCAAGACATTTCGTCGACAGATGAAAATCATTATTGACTAATTTGTACAAGCACAATAATATATTGTAAGAAGTATAACGATTTAAACCCATTTACATCTCATGGTTTTGCTTCCTCATAGAGGAAGCTTCGTTTACGTGGAAAAAAAATTTCGAGATTTTCATGTTAGTTAGTGTCAGAGTTGGAAATAATGCATTCTTTTTTAAATGCATTATCGAATTTTTCACCCATTATTTTTAAAATAAGTAATGGAACTCGGTTCCGTTACCCATTACTTGTTTAATGAGTAATGGTGATCGGCTCCATTATCCATAACTTTTTTAATGAGTAATGGAGCAGAGCCTCCATTACCCATTACTTTTTCAATGCGTAATGGAGCGGAGCGTCCATTACCCATTACTTTTTTAATGAATAATGGAGCGGAGCCTCCATTACCCATTAATTTTTTAATGAGTAATGGAGCTTGGCTCCATTACCCATTACTTTTTTAATGAGTAATGGTGCTCCGCTCTATTATCCATTACTTTTTTAATGAGTAATGGAGCGGAGCCTCCATTACCTATTACTTTTTCATGGCCTCTATCAAATGATAGATATCCAAGTGTACATTATCTTTATAGTCAATATTTCTACTTTTCAAAATAAAAGAAGTTATCTCAACTAGATAACGTTGCTGTGTTACGGCGGCCGATATGGTAGGATGCTAGGTAATCATCTGGAGCGCGGCCCTTTGTCGAAATTTGAAGATCTATAGATATGATCGATGGTGGCACTCACGGCTCCGTTTTCCGCATTTATTCTATTGTTCGGCGATCAGTGTGAAGTGAATGACGCACAGTGAGCGGACGTGAATGAGGTACGTACTCCTTAGTGAGTTATGAAGAATAATTCAACATATTTTCATCTAAATTATCCTAATAATCAGTTTAATTATGCTAACTATTAATAAGTCTAGTAATTAGCATAACTTATAATTAGTTACATTAATTAGTAAACATTCTTCAGAATGAGTACGACAAAACAAAAATAGCATCATTTATTTCTACGTTATGAATAAGTGTTTCAAAAACAGTGATAGGGACGTAAATTCGACATTAATAATTATTTACACTAATTCACTGCTCCGTAACTAACAATTAGTGTAACTATGTCAGTTATTATATAATTACTTCCACT
Source organism: Ephialtes manifestator (assembly GCA_963970395.1). NCBI lineage: Eukaryota > Metazoa > Arthropoda > Insecta > Hymenoptera > Ichneumonidae > Ephialtes > Ephialtes manifestator. The sequence goes on from OZ019970.1 coordinate 6,132,240, forward strand.
AATTATTTGTGTACAGTTTACTGCTCCGTTATTATATTTGAATTTTTTATTCATAACGTAGTGATTAATAATGCCATTTTTACCTTGTCTTACTTATTGTGAAGAACCTTTACTTTAGTCACAGCAGAAATAGAGTTCAAATAATTAAATTGTATCCAATAGTAATCCGCATTGTCGTTACAGCCAAGCCATGTCGTCGAAAGAAGACGAGGAACCACCGACGAAGCGATCGCGGCTATCAAGGCCACGCTCGAAACACCCGTGTTTACCAACAAACGACGTTCATATCGAAAGAGAAGACATCGATACTGAAGAACTCCCATCCCAATCCGCACAATCAGATGACGTAATTGGTGAGTTTTCTTTATAATATTGTTAGAAGAACCTCGAGGAGGGAATAATGGAAGAGATGCTTCGTCGAACGCTAACGTTGATATCCCAGTCATCGTCAGTTATGTGCAGAGATGGGCATAATCTGTACCATTGTAATTTGTAAAAAAATTATTAAATTTGTAACGTCATTTTTTTGTTACAAATTACAATTGTAATTAGAAATTCTTTATTTTTTTTGTTAAAAATTTCGATTGTAATTTGTAATTCGGTTTTTTAAATTACGAATCACAATTGTAGTTTGCAAAATGATTTTTTTTTTCATTACAATTGTAATTTGTAATAAAGTACAATTGTAATTTGTAATAAATATGTAACTTGTTACAAAAATATCTTTTGATTGCCCATCTCTGGTTGTGAGCTTCAACTATAGTTTTTGCGGGCGTCAAAGCACACATTGACGATTACTAGTGCACTGGTGGTGACTGGGACATGACCTTTATGAGGCGTTCTCCGCCAACTTGGTTACCGTTTTTTGTCCCCATCAGATTTTTTTCCATAATTGGCTACATAGTAGTACTACTTGATGGTATTCTCTGTATTACTTAAAATGTTTTTTTTTACTCGTTTTGCTTCTTCATAGAGGAAGCTTTGTTTTCCTGAAAACGGAATTTTCACTTTATTTATGCCAGAACACTCAAAATGGTCTAAAACGTCGAGAAAAGTGGTTTAGAAAAATTGTTCCGATGTATGTATGTGTGTGTATGTGTGTCTGTGTGTGTACCAGGCTTGCAAAATTCAAACTGCTGTATTTCGAAAACGGCTTTAACAATTAATATAAAATTCAGCATGCTGGTAGAGGACCGATGTCCTTTCCTATGTATACATTTTTCAAAAAATTGAATAAAAATTTCCGATTTTATAAGACTGAATTTTTCGAAAAGAGTCTATATGTTCTCAGGCTTCCGCAATTATTCAGATAATTAACTGAAGGGTTCTTGACAAATAAAGCAATAAAAAATGAAGGACGGTTTTGAATTTGAACGAAATCCATAAAGCGGTGTAGATTTTATAGAATTTTGAATTTAAAAAAAAATTGATTTTGCTCCAGTCTCATTTAACTTTGACAACACCTGCTCAAATATTCTGCAAGGTAAAATTAATATCCAGTTGTAGTAGATATTGAATTTGGTGAATATCGGTAAAGTGGTTCAGATTTTATAAGTTATTGAATATTCCAAAAAATCACTGTATGTTCTCTAGCAGCCGCGATTTTTTAGCTAATGAGCTTAAATAGATATCGAGATATTCAAAAAAATTCTAATTCCAATTTCGACATGGAAAAAGGATGCAAAGTAGAACCTTGCCCATTGCTTCCTCATTATATTTTACTTTTTAGAAAGCTTCCTCTATGTGGAAGCCAAAATCGGTTACTAATGTTCTTCATAGAGGTAGCTTTGTAAATAGCGGAATATAATGAGGAAAGAATGTGCAAGGTTCTACTTTGCATCCGTTTTTTTAATTCGCTACTTATGCATTATGCACTTTTACACTTTCGGATCCGAATGACAGTATCTTTTTTTAAGTTGGGACTTTTTTACGTAATAATACGTATTGACTTATTTTTTTGAGAAATTATTAATACCGTACAAAAATAATTTTAAGAAAATAATGGAATATTCGCAATAATTTGATACCCTTAGAACACCTTGAAGGCTGCTCCAAAAAAATCTTAAAAAATCGAGCAACTTCTTTCACACTACAGTCAACATTAGGAAGTTACAGCCGAATCGGCGAAGTGAGGTAAAACACTTGTCAATAATTCCCGCAATGACGCATATAATATATATGCACTCAGATGTACCTCGGTGCATTTTCCTTTGTACGTGTGTGTATGTGCTGGGCTTGGGAAGTACATTCGCCTCTTACTCAGTAACAGCTTAAGCGATTGGACTCAAATTTGGCACAGAAGTGAAGCAGTTATCCCTTATTGAATTTTGCGATTTTTCGCTAAATACATGCAGTTAATTTTATGTTCATTTTTATTTAAAAACAGTTAATTGTTGTAATTGTTGACAAAATGTGTGCTAAAATTTAGATTTTAAGACTGTGAATAAAAAAGGGCGTGGTAACTTTAACTTCCGTAAAAATTAGTCTATTATGCTGAATACTTCTTTATAGTTTGGTATTGCAGTCAAAGATAAAGTCTCCGGTCGATCAAGTCCGTCAAATTCAATTTGGCGGACTTAAAGTTATTTATATTTTATGGAATTTTTCACAAAATTGGCATTATTGGTATTAATTTCTTCAAAATTTCATCTAGGATATCAAGCGCAAATTTAGTATATAAACAATATAATATTCGGCCATGATAAATCTAATTGAGTGGTATCTGGAAAACGATATAAACATTTTGATTTGATGCATTTTTTAATTATTAAAGAAATCCATGGTATCGCATTAACTTCGGAAAAACTTCAGATATCATACCAAAATTAAATATGTGACTATAATAATATTCACCCATGATACAGATATAATTCAGTAACGAACGGGTAAGCATTTTGATTTCATGGATTTTTTAATTAATAATAAAAATGTACAAGCCAAACGAATCAAGAAGAAAGATTCTGCTTTGCATCGTTGCGATAGAAAAAAACCAAGTAAAATAATGAGGAATGAGTTCATGTTTAATTGAAAATGCTTAATTGCAGTAATTAAAAAGCTCGATCCATCGTGCCATTTAGAAGTGATAAGTAATTGAATTTTGGTTATCATGGGCATCAGAAATTTAAAAAATTGTACGATCTCAAAAAACAAATGACGTTGCACAAATGTAAGAAATGCTGTAACAAATACCATTGCATCATATTTTCATTATTTGCAAGGTTTTGGATTACTTGCTCCAGTTTTGTGAAAGGTAGATTGAAAATGTTGATGTTTCACAAATTTTCATCAATACCAAAGATTTCTTTATGAGGAAGCAAAAATGACTGAAGCAATGTTTTATTGTAGTCGATTAAGAACTACGATGAGAATCTATTATTTGAGGGTTGAAAAGTAGAATTTTTCGGTCGGTTCTGTCAGATGATGACCTTGAGGACGAAGTTCGGCGTTTGAACCAAGTAGCCATAGAGGAGGTAGAAGAAACTACACTCACTCGATTAGAACAAGCATGTTCGAAACGGCCTATACTGGACGGGACGTATTACACTCTCGTCAAAGAAGGATCAGCGATTGACAATGTCATTTTGGCAAGCTGCAATTTTTGTCAGCCTCCGAACGTGTTGAAGGCCTCACTACGGACAACGTCAAATTTAACCACACACTTAAAAGTGAGTGCCTTACTAAAATAAATAACCTGCTAGTTATTTATATCAACACTGTTAAAAATATTTAAGGCAAAATTAATACACAGGAAGCTCTTTTATAGATACTGGTAGAGAAAATCGACTAAACGAGTTTAACGTTCAATTGATATACATTCCCGCTAAATTCGTTGTGAAAGTCGTATTGATTGATGCACAGTATACTAAAATTAATGGACAGTCTGCTAAATTCGTTAAAAAAGTCGTGTTTCTAATATAGGTTAAATCCAATTTTACCACACGTACATTGAATGTTCATTTTCTTTTGTATATTAATTGAATTTCCTACACGAAGTCAGTATATGACTTTTCCAAATATTTTTCACAGCGAAGTTCGGTGCATTAAATAACAGTCGGGGAGGGTCATTCCCTGTGCTGAGTTGTTATTATAACAAACTGTATTTTTCCAGAAACAACATCCCGAGGAATTTGAAAAATACAAATATTACCTCGCAACCCACAAGACACCACTGCCATCCATTGGTCGCAAGAAGTGGTCATGTACCTTCTCCCAAGAAGTTTGGGAAGCCGATGTTACGGCATATATTCTGGATACAATGGCACCACTCAGCATTGTCGAGAATAAGTATTTCCGGAAGATATTTGATGGTAAAACTTTTATTGTGTATGAGAGTAATGATTGTTAGGCATAGCAATCTACTGTTTTACATATCTTTCAGATCTGAGCATCAAGAAAAACGGCATCACTGTGGACCATATGTCGCGGCCCACGCTACTGACGCGCATCAATCGTTTTGTCGAGGAACAGATGAAGGAAATAAAAATCGTTGTGCAAAAGACACAATAGTTTGCACGACAGCAGATGCGTGGTCTGGCAAAAAACGGCGGTTTCTCGGGGTGACTCTGCATTGGGTGAGTATACCGCCCGTAAAAAGTATAAACTTGGCGTCGAGTCGCTACCGCAACTCTTGATGAGTCACAAATGCAATTCCCAGTATTAGCGATTTATAAAAAGAAAAGCTACAATATAACTTAAACAGTAGTTTAGTTCCACATGGACAGTAGTCCATGTGGAAAAATATAATCACAAGCTTTTTCACAAGAGCGCTGCTGCCCCTACCAAAAAATGGAGACGCCCGCAGCGCGACCAGTCTGTTTAGTATATTAAATATATTAAATTCGAGCAGTTCTTTTTGTCATCTTGCGCCCGAAAGTCGGATCTATGACTTCTAACATTCCGAAAAAAATATTTTTCATGGAAACAGAGTTCTTTTTTCTAAGAAAGCAATAAAAATAGCTAACTTTTTCACGTCTTGTGTACGCAGATAGATGAAAAGACGTTTGCAAGAAAGTCGGCTGCCATTGCGTGCAAACGATTTCCGGGGACGCACTCCTATGATGCGATCGCTCGAACCTTGACCGAGATTCATGGTTCTTTTAATCTCGACGGTTCTAAGCTCGTAGCTACGGTTACCGATAATGGTTCCAATTTTGTAAAGGCTTTTAAAACATTTGGTGTTAGCGAAGCAGACAATAATTTGCTAGGTGGGTAATACTTCATTTAAATATTTGATAAATATACGATTTAAAAAATAACAGTCACAATTAATTCCTTGCATCTACACTAAGAGACATCTATAATTGGATAACTGGTTTGTCTTGTTTGAAATAAAAATGTTATTGACCCAACAAAATATTCAATCTTTTTCCCTAAATATTGTATTCATTCAATCGAACTATCCCATGAAAACGTCAGACAACATACATATTCATATAATATCGTCCATCCTAACGGAATGTATCGTTGAATCAAAAGAATATTTGTTTCAATGTTGACAATATTAGTTTTAATGTGGACAATATTAAGTTGAACCTGGTTAACATTCAATGGCTTCAATTGAATGAATTTTCAGATGAAACATACATCCGATTTATTTTTGAGCGACCACTTAATTTAATTTTTCTGCTTTAACTGTACTATTTTCATTGATTTTAATTATATTATTTAGTGTCAAATAAGGCATAATTGAATCAATCCGACTTCATTTAAAAAAGCGGTTCCACGTATGGTTCATCTAAATTATTCTGTTGATTCAAATATATACATTAAATGCAGACAATCATCTATTTATTTGACTCAATGAAATAGATAATTGCTTTAATTGTACTGTTTTTTTTTAAATTAAAGTAATTCGACTTTTTATTGTAATTAACTTAACGCATTTTTTTTCTCTCAGTGTATGTAAATCCGTGACACTTTAAAAAATTGTCAAATTTTTCAAAGATACCCTCAGGCAGCATTCCGGATAGCGAAAGGCTACCAGACGCAGAGTTGTAAATGCCTAATACTTATAGAAATAATGATAATGATACGATCAGCTCTATAATTATGATTTTATAATAATAACATGTAGCGATTGTAATACGATGATTAAACTTTGGAATGGCTGCAAAAATTATTATTTTTCAATAAAAATTCACGGTAATCCTTTTGAAAAAATGGAAAAAAATAAGTAATGCATTAAAAAAGTAATGCATTACTTATTTCTTCCATTTTTTCCACTATTTCTTGCAATATTAAAGCGAAATTTTTTTTTTTTTTCAGCTATTCAAATGTTTACACTCTATTTTATAATCTCTACATATTATTATTATGAAATCATAATTACAAAACAAATTGTACTGTAAACTATATCTCATGAATTAATGGGATTTACAACTCTGACCAGACGTCTCCGTTGACGAATCTGTGGAAGATACCTTTGAAGAAGAGGATTCGGACGAGGTGTTTGGAAACGAGTGTGCGATACAGTTACCTCAGCACCTGAGATGTGCGAGCCATACACTCAATTTAATCGCCATAACCGATACCATCAAGGCCATTTCACGCCACACCGACCTTTCGGCAATACATGGAACCGTAATGACGAGGTGCAACGCTTTATGGAGAAGCTTGCGCTCCCCGAAAACCAGCGAGGAATTACGGAATTATCTGGGTATTGCGTTAAAAAGGCCCGTCGTAACTCGCTGGAATTCATTATTTGATTCCCTCCAGCAGCTGGTTTCATGTAAAGACAAGCTATTGCGTGGCCCGAATAATCACAGCAACGTCATAGCCTCCACAAATTTGTTCTCTTCCCACGAATTCCGTTATATGGAGGAGTATCTCCGGTGCACTAAAAATCTCGCAAACGCGATTGATCTATTGCAAGGCGATACTTACTGCCACTACGGTTACCTCCTTCCAACTCTCGTCCAACTCCGGAAACAAATGATAGTGCTAAGAGACACCACCGACATAAGGATATGCCAGCCGATTGTCGTAGCGACCATTGCGTCTTTAGAGCGCAGATTTTCAGGAATGTTTCAAGTCACGGGAGAAGGCAGAGCTGCAGCTGTAGCCGCAGTATGCCACCCAGAATTAAAAATGCGCTGGCTCCGATGTATGCCAGAGGATAAACAGAAGATTGTAAATGATCTTGTGATTAATACTGTCACCGCAGACTTCAGTCAACCTGTATCGAATCCCGAACCCATTACGACGGAGAAAGACAGGTGGGATTTCGGCGATACACCGACACAATACGAGCATCTGGATGGTGCCGTGAGCCACGCGAATGCGACAGTCGAAGTTGCACGGTACCTCGCAGATCCGGAGAGGGAGTTGCGGATGCTTCATAAATATCCAATCATCCGCAAGATTTTTATGAAATATAATACACCGCTGCCGTCGTCAGCTCCAGTGGAACGCTTATTCAGTTATGCAACTATGCTGGATCTGCCGAAATACAACCGCTTAACCGACAACAACTTCGAGACACGCGTTCTCGGAAAAGTCAATGCGGAAAAGTACCTGTAAACCAGATGCGAAAGGCTGGTTCCTTAAAGAATTCTCAGTTTCGTGTATTCACGCACAGAAATATAGTAGAGTCAACTATACTAATATACTTCCCAGGAGGAATGGTTAGTAGTAGGTGGTGCACTATGGCGACCCCCACTCCTATCCCTACTCCTATCCCCACTCCTACCCCCACTCCTTTTCCCCCCACTCCTCGGTTCGCCAGAATCCGAGGTGTGGGTGAGAGAGTGGGGGGTTGGGCTGGAGAGCGAGCGACGGGTCGTCACAGTGCACCACTTTTTTACATTTTTTAAATTATTATTATTTTATACTCTCTAAATTATTATACTATGGCGACCCCCACTCCTATCCCCACTCCTACCCCCACTCCTTTTTCCCCCACTCCTCGGTTCGCCAGAATCCGAGGTGTGGGTGAGAGAGTGGGGGTTGGGTTGGAGAGCGAGCGACGGGTCGTCAGAGTGCACCTTTTTTTTTTTTACATCTATTGAAAATACATTTAAAAATTTTCTATTAATTTATTCATTTTATTTTTACTCACCATGTTGTTGTTTTTCGGCGGAGGGCGAATGTGCGATGGGCTGCTCTTTTTTTTATATTTAAATATTATACACTATTTTTTTATATTTAAATATTATACACTATTTTTTATATTTAAATATTATACACTATTTTTTAATGATTATGTATATAGTTATATAACGTTATTTTTAAACTTATATATTAATAACGTTATATGAAATTAAAGGGATTACTCGTTGGCGAAATCTTCAATAAGTTCACCGGCGAGCTCGTCGAAGTGATTGCCGATCAGAGCGTTGAGAATTGCGCCTGTATTTCCACCGATGAGGCTCGCAACGACGTTCTCGGCAACGTCCACCAGCTCGTCGGTTAACAGAGACACCGTGACGGGATCATAAGAGTGCACAGATGCCATTATAGTGCGGTCGTTGCATGCCGCACGTATAATTTCCACGACTGTGGGGCTGTCGGTATCGATGTTGGCCAATTCGACAGGAATCTGTAGATCGGCCATCATCGTTATCAACGGCACAGGGTGGTAAATGTGCCGCAGCTCAACGTACTCGCGATCACCAGTATCGACGAATAAAATATCGGAGTATCCGTTCTCCGAATCCCAACCCTTTATCTCGCCGCGCTTGGCGTACCCATTCCGGGCGACGACGCACATGTTTTTAGTTAAGAGGTCACCCATGTTAAATGGGCGGGCCTCTCGCGCAATATACAAATTGTATAAAAACACACTTAAAGCGTTAGAAGCGCCCTCCATTTGTCGGAGGCGCAGATGAATTACGCCGTTATCCTCGATGTATAGAGAGCGACAAATAAACATCTCGCCCATGAACGCGTCGGAAATACGGGGATACATTTTGATTTTGAAAAAAAAGTAATCACCTCGATTTGCAAAGAATTTATAAAAAATTAGTTTTCTAAAAAATTTAGTCCTCACTTTTCACTTTTCCACTACAATTCCGCGAAAAAAAGACCAAATACAATTTTTACAAATGACCGAGTCACAGCCAACCGAGTTGATTTATTAAGACGATATGCAGCCTCCGATGGCGAGAAGAACACTGACAGATGAGGATGATGCATCTGAGTGGAGGCATCATGTTATTACATGCTGCATCAGCAAACATCTCCTCGCGAGGACAATAGGTGTTACAGTGCCACGCGCTGCCTGTAAGACTATACGCAAAGATAACGCACAACAATGCAGTGACAATATTACATACGTCTTGAGTAGTAAACAGCGAGCGACCGGGCCACGCGCTGCCTGTAAGACTATACGCTAAGATAACGTACAGCAATGCAGCGAAAATATTACCTATGTCTTGAGTAGTAATCAGCGAGCGCTCTTAGACGACTTCTTTGAAATGCGAAGAAGCGAATAAAATATCATTTTAATATTATAGAACGCGAGACAGTATTGGAATGTGCAGTGTCAGCCGCGCGTGCGTTTGAAATGCGAAGAAGCGAATAAAATATTATTTTAATATTATAGAATTTTTGAGATTGAATTTTAAATTAAATACAATTACATTTTGCAATTGTATTGGATTTCAAATTAAATACAATTACATTTTGTAATAGTATTGGTTTTCAAAATAAATACAATTACATTTTGTAATTTTATTGTATTTCAAATTAAATACAATTACATTTTGTAATTGTATTGGATTTCAAATTAAATACAATTACATTTTGTAATTGTATTTTGTAATTTTCCATTACAATTTTGCTGCCTGTAAGACTATACCGCTAAGATAACGTACAGCAATGCAGCGAAAATATTACCTATGTCTTGAGTAGTAATCAGCGAGCGCTCTTAGACGACTTCTTTGAAATGCGAAGAAGCGAATAAAATATCATTTTAATATTATAGAACGCGAGACAGTATTGGAATGTGCAGTGTCAGCCGCGCGTGCGTTTGAAATGCGAAGAAGCGAATAAAATATTATTTTAATATTATAGAATTTTTGAGATTGAATTTTAAATTAAATACAATTACATTTTGCAATTGTATTGGATTTCAAATTAAATACAATTACATTTTGTAATTGTATTGGTTTTCAAAATAAATACAATTACATTTTGTAATTTTATTGGATTTCAAATTAAATACAATTACATTTTGTAATTGTATTAGATTTCAAATTAAATACAATTATTTCCAGTAATTTGTATTTTGTAATTTTCCATTACAATTTTGCCCAACTCTGACACGAAGATGCGAACAAAATACAATTACATTTTATAATTGTATTGGATTTCAAATTAAATATAATTACAGTTTGTAATTGTATTGAATTTTAAATTAAATACAATTACATTTTGCAATTGTATTGGATTTCAAATTAAATACAATTACATTTTGTAATTGTATTGGATTTCAAAATAAATACAATTACATTTTGTAATTTTATTGTATTTCAAATTAAATACAATTACATTTTGTAATTGTATTAGATTTCAAATTAAATACAATTATTTCCAGTAATTTGTATTTTGTAATTTTCCATTACAATTTTGCCCAACTCTGACACGAAGATGCGAACAAAATACAATTACATTTTATAATTGTATTGGATTTCAAATTAAATATAATTACAGTTTGTAATTGTATTGAATTTTAAATTAAATACAATTACATTTTGCAATTGTATTGGATTTCAAATTAAATACAATTACATTTTGTAATTGTATTGGATTTCAAAATAAATACAATTACATTTTGTAATTTTATTGTATTTCAAATTAAATACAATTACAGTTTGTAATTGTATTGAATTTTAAATTAAATACAATTACATTTTGCAATTGTATTGGATTTCAAATTAAATACAATTACATTTTGTAATTGTATTGGATTTCAAAATAAATACAATTACATTTTGTAATTTTATTGTATTTCAAATTAAATACAATTACATTTTGTAATTTTATTGTATTTCAAATTAAATACAATTACGTAATTGTATTGGATTTCAAATTAAATGCAATTACATTTCGTAATTGTATTGGATTTCAAATTAAATACAATTACATTTTGTAATTGTATTAGATTTCAAATTAAATACAATTATTTCCAGTAATTTGTATTTTGTAATTTTCCATTACAATTTTGCCCAACTCTGACACGAAGATGCGAATAAAATACAATTACATTTTATAATTGTATTGGATTTCAAATTAAATACAATTACAGTTTGTAATTGTATTGAATTTTTTTTTTTTTTATGTATGTATGTAATCCTTTATTGTTCCCCTGGGGGTTACAAGGCTCCTTAACCTACTGTACAATTTTTTCCTTACTTTCTAACCTTATTCTACTTTACATTTCCTTATTCTACTTTACATTTTCTTATCCTACTTCTCTCGCACGCTTCGCCGCTCCCTCGCACGCCCGCCTCTCCGCTCTCTCGCTCGCCTTTCGCTCCCTTAACATTCTGGCCTTCTCCTCTCTACTCCTCCCATCCTCCTTTCGACCTCTCGACTTCCGTTTCCTTCTCATTCACTCCATTCCTTTTCCATTCTCTCCTTTCTTCGTTCCTCCTATCCCTCCCCTTTTCCCGTCATCTCTTCTTCTTTTTTCTGTCTCTCTCCATCCAGCTCTCTCATCCATTCCTCTCCCCCTCCTGCTTCGTCCAGTATTTCTCTTATCCTTTCCCCTATCCCTTTTCCTTCCCCCCCTTCACCCCTGCATCTCTCCAATACATGTTCCCCTGATTCCCTCTCTCCTCCACACATCCTGCACTTCCTCCTTTCCTCCGTCTCCCAATATCTTCCTCCCTTCATCTCATTTCCCAGCCTGTACCTCGCCACCCTCCTATACCTCTCCTCCTTCCACCCCGCTTCCAGATACCTCGGCAGTCCCTCTGTTTTTACCTCTCTATACCATTCGTTGTACCTCGATTCCTTTATCTTTTCCCATCTCTCCCTTTCCTGCTCTCTTATGTCCTTTCTTTCTATCTCCTCATATCCTCTCTCCTCTTCCCTCTCTCCCCCTTCCATCCCTTCTCTTCTCCCTCTCTTTCTCATTTCCTCTCTTCCTTCTTCCCATTTCGAAATCTCCTTCCCTCCTCTCCTCCTTTCCTCCATTTCCTTCAGACATTCCCTTGCTATTGCACTCCCTTCACCCCTCTCCAACTTTTCCTCATATTTCCATGCCCTCCTTCCCGCTCTTGTCCTAAGCTTCTCCCTTTTCCCCTCTTCCCTTACCATATACCCTGGCGTCCTCCAATCCACCCCTAACACCCACTTCAAATATCTTTCCTGTACCCTCTCCACCTCCTCTCTTTCTTCCCACCCCCATATTTCCACCCCATATCCCAGCACCGTCCACACCAATGTGTCAAATAGCCACATCCTTCTCTTCCAGTCCCTCTCAAATTTCCTCTTCCCTATCCCCCACACTTGTTTCATTACCGCCACCCCCTTCCTCACTCTATCCCTCACATGTCCTTCCTGCCCCCCATTTCTTTTAAACATATACCCCAGGTATTTGAATTCCTTCACTTCCTCTATCCTCTTTCCCCGCCATTTCCATTCCACTTCCTTCTGCCTACCTCCCCCCTTTCTACACCTCATTACCTTCGTCTTCCCCACGTTCACTTCTAATTTCTTCTTTTCAAAGTATTTCTCCATCCTTCTGACCATACTTTCCATTTGCTCTTCCCCTTCCGCTAACAGCACCACATCGTCTGCGTACGCCAACGAGCATATCCTTTCCTTCCCCACTTTCACCCCCCCCCATCTTCCTTTCCTCATCTCTTCCTCCAAGTCCGCCGTCAATAGGTTAAACAAAACCGGGCTCATCGGGCACCCTTGCCTCACTCCCCTGGCCGTCCAGAACCCCTCCCCTATTTCCTCCCCTACTTTCACTTTACTTATCGTTTCCCTGTACACCTCTTCCACTCTTTCCCTCAACCCTTTCCTTACCCCTCTCTTTTCCAACGCTTCCATCATCACCCCCCTGTCTATTGAGTCGAATGCCGCTTTTAAGTCAATGAAAAGCAGCACCACCTTTCCTTTCTCCTTCCTTACCTCTCTGTTGACGATGTAATTCAGCACGTAAATATTGTCGATCGTCCCCATTCCCCTTCTAAATCCCGTCTGGTTTGGCGGTATCATTCCTTTCTCCTCTGCCTCCTTCTCCAGTCTTTTCCCTAAAACCGTCGTGTACACTTTGTACACCGACGGCATCAGCGTCACTCCTCTATATTCCTCTGCCTTCCTTCCCTCTCCTTTCTTCACTATCAGCGCTATTATCCCCTCCTTCCATTCCCGCGGCCACCCTTCTCCCCTCCACACTCTCCGACTTATTTCCCACGCCATCTCTATTGCTTTCTCACCCCCCCATTTCCATGCCTCATTTGGTACCTCGTCCCCCCCCATCGCCTTCCCCTCTTTCATTTTTCTAATCACCTTCTCCACCTCATCTCTACTTATTTCCTCCTCCCCTCCCTTTCTTTCTTCTCTTTCTACTCCCCTTCTGACTCTTTCCTCCACCCCGCCTAGCAAGTTCATGAAGTGTTTCTTCCACTCTTCTTTCCCTATTTCTTCATTCACCCTTTTCCTCTGCCTTCTCCCTCTGTTAACTATCTCCCATATCTTCTCTTCCGTTCCCGCCTCTGCTACTTCCCTTATTATCCTGTTCCTCTCCTCCTCCTTCTTTCTCTCGCACATTACGTTATATTCCCTCTTCTTCCTCCTGTACTCGTCTTTCCCCTCCCCCTCTCTTAACGCCTTTCTCACCTCTTTCTTCTTTTCGCTGCTTTCTTCATCCCACCATCCCTCTGCTCTTTTTCTCCCTTCCCTTCCCCCCACTTCCTCACTTCTCTCTATCTCTCTCTTAATTCCTTCCTCTATCCCTTTCATCACCTCCTCTAATTCTCCTCCTCTCATTTCCAGTCCCTGAATTCCCCTTCTATATTCCTCTTTCATTTTCTCCGACCACCTTCCCCCTCCTCCTCTCTTTCTCTTTCCTCCCTCCTTTCTTTCCCTTCTTCCACCCTCTTTCACCGTCACCACCAGCGGCTGGTGGTCCGACTTCACCCTCTCCCCTATCTCCATGCTCTTTATCCCTCTTCTTGTTTTTTCATCGCCCAGCACGTAGTCTATCACCGTCTCCCCTCTTGCTCCTATGTACGTATATTCTCCCTCCTCATCTCCCTCTATATTTCCGTTTATTATTTCCCACCCTACCTCTGTCACTCCCTTCACCAGTTTTCTTCCTTCAGCATTGCTTTTCCCGTCTCTCGATCTCCTTCCCCCTTCTTTCTCCTCTTCCTCCCTTTCCGCCATCCCTCCCTCCACCCCCGTTCTTGCATTAAAATCCCCTCCTATTATCACCGTCTCCCCTTCTTTCTGTCTCTCCATCCATCTTTTCATCTTCTCCAGTTTTTTGTCCATATCCCCATTCACGTATACCGCCACCACCGTCCAACTTTCCTTCCCTGCTTTCACCCTCCTTCTCACCAATCCCTCCTCCTCTTCTTGCACCTCCTCGTCTTCCATTGCCATTTCCTCCCTCACCCCTACTACCATTCCCCCCATTGCTCTTCCTTTCCTATTCTTTTTCTTCGCTCCCTGCCTTGACCACCTGTACCCCTTCGGCATCTTTTTCCTTATCTTTTCCCAGCTTTTTTCCTCTATCCATGTTTCCATCAGCGCTATAACATCCCACTCCCCTATCTCCTTCCAAAATTCCTTATCCTTATTCCCTAGTCCCGCCACGTTCCAGAACGCTATCTTCCATTCCTCCCTTCCCCTTCTTTCCTTCCCCACCCGCTGTATTCTCCGTTTTTTGCCGCCTCCCTTCTCTCCTCCTCTTTCTCTCCCTCCTCCCCTCCTCTCTTTTTATCCTTTTCCTCTCTTTCGTCCCTTTCTCTTTCTTTCTCCCTCCTTTCCCTACTTCCCCCCTTCTCTCTCTCTCTTGCCTCCCTCATTGTCTCCCTCTCTTCCTCCCAGAACCATACCTCACCGTTCACCCACATTTTCCCGTACCCTATCCTTACCCTTTTCCCTTTCCTCTCTTCCTCCCTTCCCATCTCTCGTATTTTCCATTGCATTCTCCTCTCTTTCCACGTCATGTCTTCCTCTATTATCTCCCTCCTCCCTCTTAGATTCACCTTCTTCATCATCACCTCCCTCTTCCCCTCCTCTTCCTCCATCCTTATCTCCACCATCGTCTCCCCCCTCCCCATTTTGTTCTGCCCTATCTCTTTCGCCTCCGCTATCTTCGCCTGCACCCCTATATCTCTTAAAATCCTTTCTGCCGTCTCCTTCACCGATCCCTGTACTTTCACCCTTTTTACTATCACATTCTTCCTTCTCTCCTCCCTTTCTTTTTTCTCTATTTTTCTCTCCAGCTCCTTTATTTTCTTTCCCACTTCCTCCATCTCTCCCCCTTCCACTCCTCTCCCCACTCCCTCTTCCCCTTCCCTATCCCTGCTTTTCTCTACTCCCGTTAGCCTTTCTTCCCACTCTCTCTCTTTCTTTTCCCTCCCCCTCTCTCCTTCCCTCACCTGCCTCTCCAACTGTTCCACCTTCCTCTCCATTTTATCCTTCTCTTCTCTCCATCTTTTTTCACCTTCCTTTATTTCCTCTCTTATTCTTTCTATTTCCTCTCTTACCCCCTTCCCTTGTTCCTTGATCTCCTGTCTCATGCCCTCTAACCCTTTCCTTATCTCTAATCCCATCTCCCTCATCATTCTCTCCATCCCCCCCTCCTCCTCCTCTCTTCCTTTTTCTTCTCTCCCCCTCCTCTCCTCTTCTTCTTTTCTTTCTGGCGACCTCCAAACCTTCCTGCTCTTTTGGAATGCTTCTTCCTCATTTTCCCCCCCTTCCTGCCCCTTTCCCTCCAACTGTTCCCTCTTCCTTTTCCAAATTTCATTCACCCCTATTAGGCTCCCCATGCTTACACTCCTTTCTCTTGCCATCCTTTCCACGTTTGTTTTTCTCCCTCTTTTCTTCGCTTCCTCCTCCCTCCCTTCCTCTTCTAGAACCATCCCCCCTCTTTGCCTCTCTTCTTTCTATTCCTCTCTTCCTTTCGTTATTTTATCCCCCTGAACTTTTTTATTTTTCTTCCTTTTTTCCTTCTTCTATCTAATCGCTTTATTTATTTAAACTATCTCTTTGTTTATTCTCTTTCTTTTTATTCGTTTTGCTTCTTTAACCTATTTTATTTATTCTCTTTATTTTCGTTATTTTGTGCTATTTTCTCTCTTTTATTTGTTTGTTTCTTTATTTATTTATTCTTTTTATTTATGTCTTTATTATATTTTGTCCCCCTGTATTTCCCTTTTTCTTCTCTCTCCTTTAATAATCTAATCTAATCGCTTTATTTATTTAAACTGTCTCTTTGTTTATTCTCTTTATTTTTATTCGTTTTCCTTCTTTGCACTACCTGTCTTATTTATTCTCTTTATTTTCGCTATTTTCGCTATTTTATACTCTTTTCTCTCTTTTATTTGTTCATTTCTTTATTTCTGTCTTAATTATCTTATGTCCCCCTGTATTTTCCTTTTGCTTCTCCCTATTTTTCCCCAACGCTTCTTCTCCTCTTTCAAACCTCCCGCCTGTCACCGTTATTCCCCGTTCTCCTCGCCGCCACTGCCGCTGTCGCTGCTGTCGCTGCTCGCTCTCGTCCGTACCCCCACCTTGCTCCTTTCTTCCTCGCTTACCTGCCCGACCAGCTTCTCCTTTCTCCCGTCCGATGTCGCCCCCTTCCCGCTACTCTGTCTTTCGTTCGCTCTCTCGTCGCCTTCTTTCGCCGTTGTCGTGTTTCCCCTCTCCCCTCTTCCTACCTCGCCACCGCTGTCCCCTAACCTCCCTCACCTTCTTTTCTCTCCTTTTTCCTCTCCTTTATCACTCTTCGTGCACTCTTTTTTATCCCTCCTCGTTCCTCTGTCCCTCCTCTTCCTTTTCCACCCCCTCACTCAGCCTCACTCGCTTCCACACTCACTCCACACCTCTCTAAACCCTGGCTGACACTCTCGCACTGTTCTCTCACTCGTACCAGAAACGGAAGTCCTAATTGTATTGAATTTTAAATTAAATACAATTACATTTTGCAATTGTATTGGATTTCAAATTAAATACAATTACATTTTGTAATTGTATTGGATTTCAAAATAAATACAATTACATTTTGTAATTTTATTGTATTTCAAATTAAATACAATTACATTTTGTAATTGTATTGGATTTCAAATTAAATACAATTACATTTTGTAATTGTATTGGATTCCAAATTAAATACAATTACATTTTGTAATTGTATTGGATTTCAAATTAAATACAATTACATTGTAATCTGTGAGCACTCTAAGTCGCCTTCTTTTGAAATACGAAGAAGCGTATAAAATATCATTTTAATATTATAGAATGCGAGACGGTACTGCACACGGTCCGCATTATTTTATACGGGTATCGGACTGCCCTGTGTCAGCTACATTTGCAATTGCAGAGGCAATGTCGCTCCTCTGTAGCTCGACTAAAAAATAAAAAAGACGGTGATGCAGATGAAGAGCGATACTACGATCCATTCCGTATGCTTTAGGTTTTTCTTTCTTTTTTGTGAAAATTATTTTCACCGAGGGCTTGAGCAGGCTCCGTGTATACGTGGTATTGTTGATGATATCAGAGGTAAGCAATGATAAAGGCCCCTTAAATATACGTCTTTGATAGGGGGGGGGGTTGAAGTTTCGAATGTAAAAAGTACGAAGGCTTTAAATTGCGAAATAAAATATTTTGCTCTCTAGATTGTACAACGCGTTAAACCACCAAAAGTCTATAAAACTAATAGAAACGAACATAGACTAATGATAGTTACGAACGAAAAATTATACGAATTGTAATTTATTAATCGTGGAAAGATTCCAAAGACGCACAATAATGAAAGATTAGATCCATGGACAGCCAGGGTTACAAAAACGTGAATGTCGAAAGGCCGCTTTTCAGAATATGTAAAGATCAGAAATGTGATTTACTGAAAAGCAAAAAGTTGGAAAGTCTGAAAATTCGAAAGTATTAACTACAAATCGTTGATTTTTACGATATGCTTGTAACTACAAAAATTGCAGCTTGGAAAGATCAAAGTACCAAAAACAGATATTCCGAAATGTCGAATCTCAGAAAGTTGATTTTCCTACCTGGCCAGACACCGCACGTGTATTATACAATTCGGCAAAAGACCGACAGTCAATTCTCCGAAAGGGAAAAAGTTCGAAATTTATATATTTACGGCGGGGTATAGGTCAGTCGACGGCTTTTAGATGGCAGCACTGTGGCAACCTGCTAAACACAGGGACCTCTAGCAGCTACTGACTATGTAGGCCGAAGACTGTACGGCATATCAAGGGACTCGGCAGAGTCCCGCGCCAAGTACATTTGTACGTGACTTGCCAGACCCTATATACGCGAACCACCGCTGGAAAATCAGGAAAATTTTCTTTACCACGCTCTATTTTCATAAATACGACGCATTTTCATAAATATTGAATAATGATGCATCATATTCTTACTTAGCAAACTCGCCAAGTAGTGCCGTTCAATTTATTGAGATATTGAAATTTTTTTTTTATTGATTCACCAAGATTTTTCTTGGTTCTTGACATTGGCATTTTTTTTATTGCAAGATTTTTTTGTTGCTGATTTTTTCACGTTTAGATCGAGAATTTCTTTTTAGTTTATATTAAGGATACCCTCTGTATATAAATATACTTGGCGTGCTCGGAGTTTCATAATTATTCCAATGCAACCACGGGCACGCCAAGCATTCAAATTTTTGTTGTTATTGTTCTTGGCGTGTAATCTACAGCTAATAATTACTTGGCAACCTTTAATTGATTTCTCATACGTTTTTGCGAAGGAGCCTGACAGAAACGGCTTGTGCTTCCACGAATGTACTTGGCGCAAGTTCTACATCGAAGGTGTTTTTGAATAAAATCAATTAAACACTGATCTTAAATAATAGGGTGCCCATAAAGTATGGTTTTAACGAAAGCCCCGTTCATTGTATATCAATTTATGTGTGGCTAAAGAATGCATTTTTATCAAATTCTGCGCTATCTTAGATCTCACGACATTTTTTAACCGGTAGCGAAATTATTTTCAGGTTTAACTTTTATCGTAGAACCGGTTGACCTAGCCTAGCTTAAATTGTTTCATTACATTGTTTCTCATTTTCCTTGCTCATAGAAACAGGTTTGTTCAAAGCAGTGGAAATATCTTAGATTAGAAAGATATCAGAAAAAAAACTAATATTTTTATATGAGTTTAAGAAAAATTAAGTTACAAATTTCAATGCCGAACGCTAAATAAATGTTATCTGTCTATACCCCTTTTCTGCATTGTATTATATATTTTAATCGTATTGTACTTTTCTAGTAGATTTTTCTACACAGACTTGATTTCACAACTTTCTTGCGTAACATCATCTGGCTGCATTTTTCAAAGAAATAGCTATCCGCTATGTGCAGCACTCAAACAACCTAAAAGCCAAGCATGTATGGCTGTGAACGTGCAATCAATCAGCGCCACTAGTTGCATTGAATGAAATTTCTTATACTCCTTTCGCTTGCACGTATACAACAATACACTGTCAACAGCTTATGCTGTGTGCGTCCTGCACATAGAGGATAACAAAGCACACTAAACGCGCAAGCGCCTTAATGTGAACATCACAGCGCTGATGGACATCCGTTCGGGCGCATGGACGCGTGTCATCTCCCTATTGATGAAGAATTAAATTGATGATGGATTTCTAATCATGAAAAAAGTGTAACAGAAAGTGCTTGTGTCTTCAAAATCATCTGCAAGAGGTAAGTTCAAGATAATGTTGTTAAACATTTCTGTTGCGTACATTACGTCCAGGCAGTGTCAGCTCCATGCAGTTTATGTGCTACCACTCAGCAATAAACACAGTCAATTTTTTTACAGTCACTAGCAACAACGTCCGCGTTCCCGCGTCCTATGCTTTGGTGACTTTGCGTCTTTTTTAGCTAAAACGATCCTGAAGAATCAATGGTAGTCAGAATTACGCTACTTTCATGACATACTTTTGATATAATCATTACATATCCTCTTTAAAACCTACCAATCACCATCAATTTCAGATGCTATAAAAAGGCAGTTTTATTAGACATTCCTCAGAACTGATATATCTAATGGACAGCGTTCCTATTTCATTCCACAAAACAATTACTTTCGATGTGCTGTGTATTTAAGACAGGATATTATAATCGCTGCAACTTATTATTTTCAAAAACATAAACACAGTCAATTGTATTATAAATTCTATTTCCAAAAGAATTACGGATTTACAATTCTATTCATCACCAAGATCAGCGTCGCATTTGTTTAGAAACAAAAAAAGAGAACCTTACAAACCTCTATGACAAAATAATTATCTATTCATTGATTACTTTTTGTTTGTATGGAGATAGTTCTATTCAATATCACAACTACGAAAAAGACAGCTATTGAAGTCACTGGCGATACGGGATTCTGCAGCAGCCATGGCAGAACAGCGAAAGCGATAGTTTAAAATGCGCGCCATACGCGGAGACTTTGCAGCGGCAGCCTCGACAGACTGAAGTTGGCTCTGAAATAGCCGTTGTCGACCAATCGGAAGACTCGAAAAGCGGCTTCAGTCTTTCGAGTTCGATGTGCCATGTCTTTTTTAAGAGAGGATGGTTCGATAACTATTATAACTTTTATTATAATTTCTTGTAACATGTTGACGATTGTTCTAGTCTTTTCTTATAACTCAAATAATATGTTTTATTTTTTTTTAAATCGTACATTATAAATGATCTGAGATTAGCTAATTACTACGGTATTAAATATTAAAAAATATATTTTCTGAAATAATAATTATTATCCTCGCAATGCAAGAGATACGAAAAGATAGAAAAATGATACGCAGATATGAAGAATTGAAAAAGCAATAAATCACTATTAAAAAAATATTACGAGATACTTAAACAATGAAATTTAAAAGGAATGTGAAGAACCAATTTTTATTTGTGAATAAGTAATAATTTGTTACTAAAAGTACGTGATGTTTAAACTTTGATTTTGATGAATCCGATTTTCTTTTCTGTCTCTATACATAGCTAAATTGGAGATTGGAAACAATTTTTGCTTCCTCAAGAAGCTTTGATTTCGGGAAAAAATTTTTTTTCCAGATTTTTATGTAAACGTATTCAGAATGTTCACAATTTATCATATATGTTTTCTTATACTAGCAGCGCAACTAATCACTGAACAAAGCTTCTTGAGGAAGCTAAAAGTGATAGAGTCGTCCTTTCCGACAAACAGAGTTGGGAAGGCAAAGAAAATTGGAAATGCGTTGTGCAAATATAATTTGCAGCTTTTTTTAAATGGCGTTGAGATACTAAAATAGCAATAATTGGGTAAGTTGCCTGAACATCTGCGCTAGCCTAATATCAGAATCTTCAGGAAGGTTTCTGAAAATTTTAATACTCTCTCATGTAAACTCCACTCCACTGTAAACTACATTTATGTAAAAAACAATGAGACTGCGCTCATCTGATTTCTGATGAATTTACCTCTCGCTAGACCACATCAGAAACTTTGGACTATTATCTTCTGATTTCCTACCCTAATTTCTCCATACGTTGGGATTCATCGCTGTGTCCGTCTAACTAGCTTTAACTCTATTGTGATTGTCGACCATTTATAATTTTATAATTTCTTAATTGTGTTAAATGTATTGCTGTCGTTTAAGAGTTTCTACGCTTATGTTTACAGCATTTTCATTTTTTTTTTTTCTATTTTATATGCAATCGATTATTACTTATTTTTTTATTTAGCGCATCTAAAAATATTCTTGTTGTGTGAATATTATTCAAAAGCTTTTCTTAAAAATCAAATTCTGGAATATTAATTCATTAATGCAAGGTTTTACAAGTATATGAATAATTAGAAAAAAATGGACAGTCTATGTATACAAATGGATCCTCCGTTTTTAAGCAATAAAAAATAGTACATGTTATCACGAGAGACAAAAAACTTTATTTACCGAGTGTGGGTTTGTGGTGTGAGCCGATTGCGATTACTACGATCACACGATGTTAGGAAAGTGTACTTTTCTGGCCGGAGGAATGAAAAATTAATTTTTATTTATAAGTTGGAAGCCCACAAAAAAAATTGTTTTTCATGACAATCATTGAATTAACTTAGTAAACTAGATATTTAAAAAAATCTGCTCAAACTTTGGCTTATTACCAATTTGTTTAATTTTAATCTGGACGCTTTAATAACAGACAATGTGTGTTACAACATTTCCTGCTAAAAAAGACCCAAAAAAGACTTGCATTTTGCTAACAATTTTAAAGAAATTATCCACGCCGAATATAACGCAACGTTCATGAGATATGTTTATCTTTATTCAGTAATCGAGCGAAAATTATTTTTCTTGTTCCACGAACCGAAAGTACCGTCTTCCGGGCCGCATTTCCGGCCGGGAATAGCGACTTTTGTGGCCCCCGCTGTCGCTCTCTCTCTCTTTTGTTTTCCCATCTTTCGGGCCGCATTTGCGGCCGGGAATAGCGAATTTCGTGGCTCCCGCTCTCGCTCTCTCTCTCTTTTGTTTTCCCATCTCTGGTTTATGACGTTTTTATGTTTGGTGTCGTTTGCTTGCGCATGCTTCAACTGTCATTTCATTACTTGAGAAAAAAATGATAAAACATACGTAGAAAATTTATTTTATATTAATAATAATAATAATATTAACAATAATACTATTAATACAGTATTACTATTGAGTGATATTAAAGTTACTGATAATATATGCTACTATTTTTTAATAACATGATACATTTTTTCTTGTATCTGATAATATAAGGAAAATAACGCGTGAAAAAAACATAAACGAAAAAAAAAAATATTTTAAAAAAAGTATTATCTTATCAGACATTTTCCTCTTGTATGTTATTTTGTATGTCTTTTTAATGCCCGCCCCGACCAGCAAGAACCTCGGCTTCGCCTCGGATTTGCAAAAGTCGGGCGGGCCCCCCCTCCCCCCCGCCCTGGTACTTTCGGTCGTGGATCAAGAAAAATAGTATACGACCCACGGCCAGAATGTTGGATCTCCTAGCGTATGTGATATAGTGGCCTCGGCCACTATATCACAAACGCCAGGAAATCCAACTTTCTGGCCTAGGGTCGTAATATACTATTTCAATCGGTTAGGCCGCAAGTGGAAAAGATATGGGGCGCGGAAAAAGATGAATATCTTTCACCTCTGAAAAGATAAACAAGCAGTTACGCTAAGCGATAAAATGGTCAGCGCAACGCGCGGCTACAGCGCCAAACACATCCCCCCCCCCCCGCTCGCCTTTACACATCTAGAAGGTTTTGAAGCGTTTTCTGCACAGTAGAGACAATAGCGAGATCGTCATTAGCCCGCAGTGTCGTCAATGGTGTCGTAGCTCGACTTTGTATCGTGGATAGAATTATTTTGTTTTTATTTCGCCTTGTCTCATGTGATATTCATTTTCGTAGTTCGAGTTTGATTATTTGTTTTATCGAGTCAGTGAAAATGCCTCCCCGTCACATTCGACAGCTCCCGCTTCACGAGCGTATAAAAGACGGCAGGATCTTTGAAATCAGCAGGCGGACAACTACAGGTGTAATGTAAGAATAATAATTTTTTTATATCTTATTATAAATCAATTCTCGTTAGGAGGCTATCGATAAAATCCCTTACATGAATGGTAAATTGATTAACTATACTGACAGTTTTCTTTTTTTTTGTAAATCTTGAGAAATATTTAGGCTCGCGTCATCTATGATACATGTGGTTTAAACGTATTTTCACTAAACTTTTCTCTGTGTGGGACCAGTGTTTTGCCTAAAAAAAAAATCGTTCTTATTTATACATTGGAAGACCTAAAAAAAACAATGTATTTGATAACAGTCATTGAATTAACTTGGTGAATTAGAAATTTTAAAAAATTTGCTTATACTTTTGTTTACTTCCAATTCGTTTAATTTTTTTCTGAAGGTTTTAATATGTTTCATAACTTTTCCTGTTAAAAAAGACTAAAACGAAAACAAAAAAAAATTCCATCTATTTGTAAGAATCTCACCACACTGAATATTATGCAACGTTTATGAGATATGTGTTTAACTTTATTCAGTAATCGAGCGAAAATGATTTTTCAATCGGTTAGGCCGCGAGTGGAAAAGATATGGGGCGGGGAAAAAGGTGAATATCTTTCACCTCTGAAAAGATAAACAAGCAGTTACGCTAAGCGGCAACATGGCCAGCGCAACGCGCGGCTACAGCGCTGAACACCTCCCCTCCGCTCGCCTTTACACGTCAAGAAGGTTTTGAAGCGTTTTCTGCACAGTAGAGACAATAGCGAGATCGTCATTAGCCCGCAGTGTCGTCAATGGTGGCGTAGCTCGACTTTATATCGTGGATATCATTATTTTGTTCTCATTTCGCCTTGTGATTTCCGCCCTCATTTCGTCGTGTGATATTCATTTATCGAGTCAGTGAAAATGCCTCCCCGTCACATTCGACAGCTCCCGCTTCACGAGCGTATAAAAGACGGCAGGATCTTTGAGATCA
Organism: Ephialtes manifestator; assembly: GCA_963970395.1. Lineage (NCBI taxonomy): Eukaryota > Metazoa > Arthropoda > Insecta > Hymenoptera > Ichneumonidae > Ephialtes > Ephialtes manifestator. The sequence goes on from OZ019970.1 coordinate 6,156,889, forward strand.
GCAGGCGGACAGCTACAGGCGTAATGTAAGAATATTAATTTTTTTATATCTTATTATAAATCAATTCTCGTTAGGAGGCTATCGATAAAATCCCTTACATGAATGGTAAATTGATTAACTATACTGACAGTTTTCATATTTTTTGTAAATCTTGAGAAATATTTAGGCTCGCGTCATCTATGATACATGTGGTTAAACGTATTTTCACTAAACTTTTCTCTGTGTGGAACCAGTGTTTTGCCTGAAAAAAATCGTTTTTATTTATACATTGGAAGACCTAAAAAAAATAATGTATTTGATAACAGTCATTGAATTAACTTGGTGAATTAGAAATTTTAAAAAATTTGCTTATACTTTTGTTTACTTCCAATTCGTTTAATTTTTTTCTGAAGTTTCCTAACTTTTCCTGTTAAAAAAGACTAAAAACGAAAACAAAAAAAAATTCCATCTATTTGTAAGAATCTCACCACACTGAATAGCATGCAACGTTTATGAGATATGTGTTTAACTTTATTCAGTAATCGAGCGAAAATGATTTTTCACCGGTTAGGCCGCGAGTGGAAAAGATATGGGGCGGGGAAAAAGGTGAATATCTTTCACCTCTGAAAAGATAAACAAGCAGTTACGCTAAGCGATAAAATGGTCAGCGCAACGCGCGGCTACAGCGCCAAACACATCCCCCCCCCCCCCGCTCGCCTTTACACATCTAGAAGGTTTTGAAGCGTTTTCTGCACAGTAGAGACAATAGCGAGATCGTCATTAGCCCGCAGTGTCGTCAATGGTGTCGTAGCTCGACTTTGTATCGTGGATAGAATTATTTTGTTTTTATTTCGCCTTGTCTCATGTGATATTCATTTTCGTAGTTCGAGTTCGATTATTTGTTTTATCGAGTCAGTGAAAATGCCTCCCCGTCACATTCGACAGCTCCCGCTTCACGAGCGTATAAAAGACGGCAGGATCTTTGAAATCAGCAGGCGGACAACTACAGGTGTAATGTAAGAATAATAATGTTTTTATATCTTATTATAAATCAATTCTCGTTAGGAGGCTATCGATAAAATCCCTTACATGAATGGTAAATTGATTAACTATACTGACAGTTTTCGTTTTTTTTGTAAATCTTGAGAAATATTTAGGCTCGCGTCATCTATGATACATGTGGTTTAAACGTATTTTCACTAAACTTTTCTCTGTGTGGGACCAGTGTTTTGCCTAAAACAAAAAATCGTTTTTATTTATACATTGGTACATTGGAAGACCTAAAAAAAACAATGTATTTGATAACAGTCATTGAATTAACTTGGTGAATTAGAAATTTTTAAAAATTTGCTTATACTTTTGTTTACTTCCAATTCGTTTAATTTTTTTCTGAAGGTTTTAATATGTTTCATAACTTTTCCTGTTAAAAAAGACTAAAAACGAAAACAAAAAAAAATTCCATCTATTTGTAAGAATCTCACCACACTGAATATTATGCAACGTTTATGAGATATCTGTTTAACTTTATTCAGTAATCGAGCGAAAATGATTTTTCAATCGGTTAGGCCGCGAGTGGAAAAGATATGGGGCGGGGAAAAAGGTGAATATCTTTCACCTCTGAAAAGATAAACAAGCAGTTACGCTAAGCGGCAACATGGCCAGCGCAACGCGCGGCTACAGCGCTGAACACCTCCCCTCCGCTCGCCTTTACACGTCAAGAAGGTTTTGAAGCGTTTTCTGCACAGTAGAGACAATAGCGAGATCGTCATTAGCCCGCAGTGTCGTCAATGGTGGCGTAGCTCGACTTTATATCGTGGATATCATTATTTTGTTCTCATTTCGCCTTGTGATTTCCGCCCTTATTTCGCCGTGTGATATTCATTTATCGAGTCAGTGAAAATGCCTCCCCGTCACATTCGACAGCTCCCGCTTCACGAGCGTATAAAAGACGGCAGGATCTTTGAGATCAGCAGGCGGACAGCTACAGGCGTAATGTAAGAATAATAATTTTTTTATATCTTATTATAAATCAATTCTCGTTAGGAGGCTATCGATAAAATCCCTTACATGAATGGTAAATTGATTAACTATACTGACAGTTTTCATATTTTTTGTAAATCTTGAGAAATATTTAGGCTCGCGTCATCTATGATACATGTGGTTAAACGTATTTTCACTAAACTTTTCTCTGTGTGGGACCAGTGTTTTGCCTGAAAAAAAATCGTTTTTATTTATACATTGGAAGACCTAAAAAAAATAATGTATTTGATAACAGTCATTGAATTAACTTGGTGAATTAGAAATTTTAAAAAATTTGCTTATCCTTTTGTTTACTTCCAATTCGTTTAATTTTTTTCTGAACTTTCCTAACTTTTCCTGTTAAAAAAGACTAAAAACGAAAACAAAAAAAAATTCCATCTATTTGTAAGAATCTCACCACACTGAATAGCATGCAACGTTTATGAGATATGTGTTTAACTTTATTCAGTAATCGAGCGAAAATGATTTTTCAATCGGTTAGGCCGCGAGTGGAAAAGATATGGGGCGGGGAAAAAGGTGAATATCTTTCACCTCTGAAAAGATAAACAAGCAGTTACACTAAGCGGCAATATGGCCAGCGCAACGCGCGGCTACAGCGCTGAACACCTCCCCCCCGCTCGCCTTTATACGTCAAGAAGGTTTTGAAGCGTTTTCTGCACAGTAGAGACAATAGCGAGATCGTCATTAGCCCGCAGTGTCGTCAATGGTGGCGTAGCTCGACTTTATATCGTGGATAGAATTATTTTGTTCTCATTTCGCCTTGTCTCATGTGATATTCATTTTCGTAGTTCGAGTTTGATTATTTGTTTTATCGAGTCAGTGAAAATGCGCCCCCGTCACATTCGACAGCTCCCGCTTCACGAGCGGATAAAAGACAGCAGGATCTTTGAGATCAGCAGGCGGACAACTACAGGCGTAATGTAGGAATAATAATTTTTTTATATCTTTTCATAAATCAATTATCGTTAGGAGACTATCGATCAAATCCCTTACATAAATGGTAAATTCATCAAATATACTGACAGTTGTCGTTCTTTTTGTAAATCTTAAGAAATATTTAGGTTCGTGTCATCAATGATATATGAGGTTTGATGTATTTCCATAGTCATATACAAAAAAAAGTTGCAAAGTATAACTTTTCACATTGCTTCCTCATTAATTTCAATTTTTCAGAAAGCTATACCTCTATGTGGAAGATATTTATCATGTTGGCTGACTCATAGAGGAAGCTTTGCGCCACGCACCCTACGCGTGGCAGTCACGAGAAGTAGCACTTTTCATGCACGCGTTAAGAACAGAATAAGATATTACGCGTTAAAAAAAGAATAAGATGGTGCTCTTCTGATTTTTGGAGATTGAAATACTCTCAGCTTGGCTCGTATAAAAAAATGATACTGCGCTCTTCTGATTACAGAAGATTCAAATACTGACCGCTAGGCTATGATAAAAAAATTAGGCTGTGCCCTTCGATTTTTTTATTTATATGGAACTTCTCTGCTAGATTTGTATTAAAAATTGAGACTGCGGTGTTCTGTTTTCCTACCTCAATTTTTCCATACTTTGGACTCATCTCTGTGTTATTCTACTAGCTTCAACGCTATTGTAATTTCTCACCTTTCTATAACCTATCTAAGGTAAAAAAAATAATTCTTTTTTTTATGTTAGATTCAATCAATCATCACTTATTTGTTTATCTACCTTATTGGAAAAAAATTGGTTCTGTAAATATTTTCCGAACGTATTTCACAAAAAACAAATTGTGGAAAACAAATCTATCTGGGCAAGAATTTTCTAGCATATCAATAATAATTAAAAAATACATCAAACTTGACAAGCTATCTGAAAACAATAAGACCTCTATATTGTCTAAAAAGCTTAATTTGAATTCAGTCGTTGGAAATTTAAATAATTATTTGGACCAGATATTTCGGAAAATCTTCGTAAATTTCTGCTTATTAACAATTACATTCATTTTATTCCAGACGCCACAATTAACGTCAATTGGTTTCATAATTTTTCCAGATTTGAGGAAAAAATTTTAACAATTGAAATATGATACATATTTAATTTTGTTTAGTTATGTAACAAAAATAATATTTTGACTTGGTATGTTATTATATCCGGATATTGGTTACAACAACAGGATTGCTTAACCGAAAAATACAGTATTTATCAACGCATAAATATTCCTATTATTGACAACACTCATTACAGTTACTTGCGTTGTCGAACGAAACATTGTGGTGGTACGGCCAAAAAGCTCGGTAGTGGAGAAATTGTTTCGGGGCGAAAACATTCAACCATTTGTTACAACGATCGAAGGTGCCAGCTAAAAGCTGATTTCCTGCACGCACTTAAGACAGCGCTACAAAGGAATTTTTGGCGATTGAAAGTCCTGTATGAAACCGTGGCTGCATTGTAAGTCCTTATTTTCATTTGTTTTTTATTTCGTAGATTTAAAAAGAAAATCGGTTTAGTTAATTTGAGCTCGATGTCTAAAAAATGCGGGCGTTTTTTGTTGGGGGTTCATTTCAGGGGCTTTTTTTTCGCCTACCAACATTTTCAAAAGGCTATCGCGGATTTTTAGTCGCGAATTTCTTGTCGTCGCATGATTCATTCACGGATGAATTGTCGCCGGATATTATTTGTACCGTTCTTTTTTTCGAATGTTCATCCACGGATGAAATGTCGCGGATATTTAGTCGCAGATATTATGTCCAACCAAGACGCGTGTCACCAAAAAATATATAAATACTAATACCTAATATTGCTATTTTCATACTAGGTGCCCGCACGAAATAACAGTGCTACTGCCGTACAATTCAATAAAAGACACTCTTAAGCACTGGAGGAAACAAATGTACCCTCGAAATCCGAGTTGCTTGGAAGAAATGGCCACGCAGTTGGAACAGGCTGAAAACAGTCGCTTGCTCGAGTATGACGTAGGGTACCTTCGCAGTCAACGTATACTCGACAGTCTCGGGAAAATACACATAATTCTGTACGACCCTCAGTTCGTGCAAAGCGAATTCCAAAACGTTTCGCGAATTCTTTTAGACGCCACGTACAAATCGAAGCCAAATCTGCAGGACGTCTATCAACTTTTCACGGTTTTAGGTGTCATCTATGATCACGTTAGTTGAAATAACAGTCGATTATTTTAATCCACCTCTCCGAATTACGTTTATCATAGTATTAAGTTTTATTTATCTACCCTGTAACTGATTCTAGGCTTTTCCGTTTGCGCACATTTTAATGTCCAGCAAAACGGAAGCTGCATATAGGGCAGTCCTGACCAAAGTTGCATCGCTCATTCGGGTCGAGGGTGTAAAGATAGTGATGTCTGACTTCGAACAAGCGTTGCGAAATGCGAGCAAAGCCGTTTTTTCAAGTGCCCACGTTACAGGCTGCAATGTACATTATGACCGGGTACGAACTTTATTCCATTTATGAGTTCATATACTAGACAGAGAGCAAAATTCGATACTTATAATAGATATACCACGTTATTGCATTAAGGGGTTTTAGATGACACAATCTACAAGCATATGAAGCTGAACATTCAAATTGTCGATTGATTATCAATTTGTAAATTGTTAAATTTATTTGGGAAATTCTTATATTATAAATTTCTGTCTGTTCCAGAATTTAATAACTATTTTGAAAACAATTTGGTGTATTAGTACGTTGCTTAGGTAATCGATATAGTTAAAATTTATATTTATAATATATTTTTACTTAATACCATTCTATTATGTTTGTATAGAGTTTTGACTATTGGAATAATGATGAAATCAGTACGACTCGAAGCTTGCGAATCGATTGTAATCTCTTTTTTTTCTTCCTATCGATATTGTTATTTTTAAAAGCCTCATCAACGGCATGAACATCTAATGCTATTTTGCTATTTTGTATAGTTTGAGCGAAATATCAAAATAAATTTCCGGTTTTTTTTTTTCAAAGACAAAAAAATGCATCCCGTGAGGTTGTGTTCAATACCTCAAGTTAAATTCAATCGGATCCCATTGTTTTCGCTGAAAGGAAAATTTGTGAAAATCTTATCAGAATTATAAATAAAAAATTTAAAACTTTTAGGAAGTGCACTATGAATCAATTAATTCTGCTTAAACATTAATGTGGTGGGCTATAAAAAAAAAGCGCCTAGACATAGACACTAGGGTGTTTAAAAAAAAAAAATTTAATGCTTCACCCACTACGTCAAAGTGTAAATTTCGATCTTAGAATAAACCTTGCAAAAGGGCTATACTGGCAAAAAATGCAAAGAGATTAATACCCAAACATTGCACTAACTGCCATTAGAAATTTGTGCCCAAAAAATGTGGCTCTCTCTAAAGTTAATTGTCAGCGACCCCTTTTTGTACATTGAAAAGGGGCGGGGTTAAAGTTCCGAATGGTAAACACACGAAGGTCTAAAATTCCGAAATTTAATATCTCACATTTTTGACGAAATGTTTTCTAGCGAATTTCGTCAAAAATGTAGGTGAGATATTAATTTTCGGAATTTTAGACCTTCGCGTATTTAACATTCGGAACTTTAACCCCGCCCCGAAATCTACACTTTGATATGATGGAAAATCAATAAAAAAGGGATTTTTCTAAAACACCCTAATAGACACAGACCAGAACAAAACCAATCATAAATGACTTACATAATTCACAAACTGGAAACTGACAATGAGACGGACTCAACAAGGGATAGTGCGTTACGAGATCAAAATTGTTAAATCGTTTCATTTACCCTCCTAAGCAATGGTATTCATTGATTTTCATTGAAGTGATAAAAGAACTGCTTTCCATTTAAGCAATCACTTAATTCACACATTTTAGTTGCATCTTTTATCTGTTTACAATCTTAGTTATTATTATACTGTTACTGATTTCTTTAATTTTTAATCATTTGTTTATTTTAACAAGGCTTTATTGAAAAAAATCAAAACGCTGAACCTCTCAAGATATGTAAGAGATGACGAAGTTGCCAGGCTGTTTGTGAAAAAGATCATGGCTCTGGCATATTTACCCCACGAGCTTATACAGGAGCAATATGAAGAGCTAAAGACCGCTTTAACAGCAGCATTGGCCAGAACTTTTCAACCATTCTTCACGTATTATGAGCGCCAGTGGTTGCGAATCGTCAAGCCAAGCGGTTTCAGTGTGCATGGTCTGTCCCGGCGCACGAATAATGCCACTGAATCGTATAATAGTGTTCTTGGCGATAAGCTCGGCTTACATCCAGGTCCATGGGCTTTCTTAGGTTCGTATCTTTTTTCATGTTGGGATGTATTTATCTTCTGAGAGTTCAGAAAAGCCACAACTTAGTAGAACCATCTCAGTCATTAGTCTGTTTCCCGTCATTTAAGTGAAATTTGATTAGAAATTATGTTTTCATGTCTGAAACTGATTTGCTGTCTCTATATGAGGCATTCCACACCAATTCGACCTGGGTCTGACCCTTGACCCCTCCGATTGGTTCCGCAATTTTTTGTATGATTGACAGAGTTCTAAAAAGCAACAATGAAAAAACCATGTTGTTTTACGTTTTCAATTATTTACGAATTGTTTGAACAAATTCCTAAGAGACATAACTTTTGAATCTGAAAAAATTCTCAAAAATCCTTTTTCGAGAAAGAACATTTTTGGTTATCAAGCCGGAGTGGGCTGGACATCCCTACTATTTTTTCGGCCTTTTGAAGAAAATAAAAGTGGAAAAAATTAGGGAAAAAATAGATGGAATGACCGGCCCACTTCGGCTTGATAACCAAAAATTTTCTTTCTCGAAAAAGGATTTTTGGAAATTTTGTTCAGATAAAAAATTTATATCGTTTAGGAATTTGTTTAAACAATTTGTAAATAATTGAAAACGTAGAAGAAAAAATAAATTGGTGCTTTTTAGAACTCTGTCAATCATATAAAAAATTGCGGACCTAATCGGAGGTGTCAAGGGTCAGACCCAGGTAGAATTGGTGTGGAATGCCTCATATACAATAGAACAATGGAATGGCACATTTTTTAAAGAATGAACTATCCTAATAATGCAGTCACTCGTTACTGATTGTTGATCATAGGCATTACCACTATGATTATTTTATTTCATGACAGTTCATCTTCTCAAACTAACGTCAAATGCTCGAGATGACGTGAACAGCCTCAAGCGCAATAAGAGAATTAAGAGGCAACCGCGATACTCAACAACGTATAAACGTAGTGAGTTAGTGAAAGGTGAGTTACATAATTATGCAACTATTCAGAGGAAGAGGGTTGTCTAAATTTTTTATTCGTGTATGTAATTCATTTTTGGGTTTTCTTAAAAAGTCGAGAATGGATCAGATTGTCTAAAACGTGCATTCGTTGGTTAAATAAAACTTAGCTCATTCTGATTATAACGCATAAAATAAATTGCTTTTTAACACAAATGTTAAATATATCTGGTAAGCAGTAACGTTAAATTAATTTCTTAAAATTCTTGCGACTTGAAACTTCTAAAATAGATCGAAATGGATAGAAAAATGAATTCTAAAAAATAGACGTAACATAAAAAGGTGTACATTCACTCATATATCTGCACAGAACTTAAAGAAACGGTACTTATAAAATATTTAATACTTCAATGTGTTATAGATTTCTGAATATTCATATTTCCCAATGGAAAATATAAACATTACCAGATTATTAAAAAGAAAAAAAAATGCAATTCGTTTTGTCAATTGAAGTTTATTCAATAGAAATTAGGTTAGTTGTTCCGATGCATATTTGAAGACATGATTTTTTGAAAACTAATATTTATGATCGAGGATTCCTTCAGAATGTCTAGACTAAAAATAGTACTAAAACTTATTGAAATATCAGATTTTATTCGCCTCGTACGCTAATCCCTTTTTTGTCGTGATATTTTTATAAGTTTTATTCTTATTTTTTCGTCTATAGTCGTTTTGAAAAATCTCTAGTTTATAATAATTCATAATCAAACAACCACATCTCTGGAAATATGCGACGGAAAGAATAACTTTATAGGACCTAATATCTACTGAATTAACTGTAGCTTACGAAAAAAACTGTACATTTTTTATGCTTTGTATACCATTTTTTTAAATAAATCTTTTCAGATTTTTTATATCATCAATTTCACCAAATTAAAAAAAATCGACATGAATAAAAAATCGTTATTTTATGTCAAAAATATGTTATTTACTGGCACCAAAAGGATACAGGATAATTGTTGCAGATCTTTTGAACCATAATTCCCAATAGCGAATTCTCTTGCCAGATCTCAACTACCTTAACGGAAAATCTGATTTATGGAAATATCATTTATTTATACGGCTTAAGGAATATTATAATGTTGGACTTTTGAATCTTTTCTGCTTCTTCTTATTATAACAGAAGATAATTTTTTATTTATTCGTTTAAAATGGACCGAGACCCAATTTTCGGCTGCGAAGTAATTTCTAGTGGTCATACAAACATTTACAACGCATACAAATATAATTATCTAACATCTTTTCAAAACAATACTTTCTCGTTAGTGTGGAAACAACTTTATTCGGGGGCTATTACTGCAGCTGAATTCTTGACACTAGCTGCATCACTCAAAGGCCACATACGGCAACGACTTGAAGTCCAAGCCGATAATATCTCGGAGGATGAGGCAGAAATGCATGAAAGTCCAGAAACCATTCCCGCTCGTAAGCAAATTGATGACACTTATATTATTAGAATTGTTTATAATTTTTAATGGTACAAGAATATGCGAAACTGGATCATTTTTCGCTGGTTGCACTAACTTTTTAAAAGTATGCGATTAATTTAATCAGGATCGTGGTATAAAACAAAGTTAACTAATTTTTTATCGCCCTCATACGCAACTTCGTGACTATCAATGGCTATATCTTTCTCCGTCCATACTTATGTAGAATAATCTTTATTATAAAGAATCAATTCTATTCATTCGTATACAATTTAAAGATAGTTATTGAATGAAATCTCCGTCCATCAAGAATGCAAGGTAAACTCTTGCACATTACTTCCTCACAATATGCCTTTTTTCAAAAAGTTGCCTCTATGAGGGAGTATATTCATCAAATTCGGCTTCCCTGCAGTGGAAGCTTTGCAAAGAAAAATTTTAATTACGAGGAAGCAATACAAAATTTGAAGGAGTTTTCAAGTGCTCGTTGCTTTGCATTTTTCGAAGAAAATTTTTATTCTTGTGGAATTTGAGTGTTAATATTTGTTTTTAATAAATTCACTGCGATGGCGGAATAGAAACTGGTAATATCAAATTTACGTCCGATATGTCTAATCGGTTTTCAATTATAACGTTCAAATCGGTTGTAGAATTGGAAAAATTCCAACTTGTAAACCACTTTATCGATTCGGGCTAGATTTAATTCCGACTAATTTGATCGTAACTGTCAGTGAATTTTATTTCGATATTTTGAAATTTGTCCGAGTATTTCATTAAAACACTAGACTTTTTCTTAATGTGAAGACCCCGATTATGATGCCAATATATTCGAAGGATTGCGTTTTGACGACGTTGATTTGGAACAATCAATTAGATCTGATCATGAAGGTAAATAGTAAAATAGATATTTTAAGTAGAACTGGAAAGAAAAAATTGAATTTTTTAGAACACTTTCTTTGAATATTGCCATGGCAACAATGTGTACGAACACATCTTCAGGTATAAAAATATAGAAATTCTTTGTTCTAGAAACAGACCAGGAGAATTCCAATAACTCGTCTGTCGGTTCAGAAAATGAATACGGTAATGATTCATTAATACCATCATTAAATTTCATCAACAATTTATTGTACAAGAAGTTACTAAGTACTACAAAGTTGTTTAAGAGGATAGAGTCAGGTCGAAATCAAAGATATTTACTGAAGGATATCTTACTTCTTTGACTACGGGTATTATTTGAAAAAGTATGTTCTGTTGAGCAACAAAACAAAGAATTTTTTGGTTCGTAGCAGAATCATCCAACTATTGCACATGAACCATAATACATTTATACATTTTTATGGTCTGAAAACTTTCACAAAATAACCGGTAGGTCAATTATTCCCAAAAAATGCTCTTTTGTGCATAAACTAAATATGTTCGGCATGAGTGTAGCGATTTATAATAGACATAAAATTGGTGAAATACCATACAATTGAACAGGTATTTGAAAGAAAAAAATCTTTAATACATTTAAAAAAGATGAGTTTTAAGAGGAAAAAAAAAACTACTTTCATGCCGGAAGTATTTATTTTGTGTACAACGGAGATTTTTTGGGTATATTTGGCCTAGTGGTTTTCTTGTGAAAGTGGGCAAACTATAAAAACCTATAATGTTATATACTATAGTAAGATTCTGCTATGAGGCTTAAAATTCGTTGTTTTGTGGCTTAAAAGAACGTATTCTTTTTCAATAATACCGGCAGTTAAAGAAGTGATGTATTACTGATTTTTAACTGACTGTCTCCTTATGGTTTGATCAATTAGAATACATAGTAAGTAAAAAATTGTAACGAATATATAGAAAAAAATAGTATATTTACATTGTACATTAAAAAAATGTATAAATATTGTGAAAATGATTCAGTACATATTGTAATGTAAGTCACGTTTTCCTATAACTGAAGATGATCGCGTTGATGCGCTCATTCACGGTTTCGAAGCAGACGAACAACGTGCTCGAGAGCGCTCGGATGTAGAGGAGCGACGCGCATCTCTGGAGCAGCCCGAGGCAGAGGGACAGGCGGAGGAGCAGCGCGAAGCTCAAGAGCGGCAACGTGAGGTCCAGGAACGCCGCCAGGCGGAAGAGCAGCAACGCGAAGCCCAGGAACGCCAACACGCGCAGGAGCAGCAACGGGAAGCTCAGGAACGCCACCAGGCGGAAGAGCAGCAACGCGAAGCTCAAGAGCGCCGCGAAGCGGAGGAGCAGCAACGCGAGGCTCAAGAGCGCCGCGAAGCGGAGGAGCAGCAACGCGAGGCTCAAGAACGCCGCGAAGTGGAGGAGCAGCAACGCGGAGCTCAGAGGCCCCGAGAAGCGGACGAGCAACGAGGAGTACGCGAGCGTCGCGAGGTAGCGCAACAACGCCTATTATATTGGCAGCGTCAACAGCAGCGGGATGAACAACGCGAAGCTCATCGAGAGGGCCATGAGGCGGAGGGGCAGCGCGAAATCCAAGAGCACCGCGAAGTGGACGAGCAGCAACGCGAAGCTCAGAGGTCCCGAGAAGCGGAAGAGCAACGGGGAGTACGCGAGCGTCGCGAGATAGCGCAACAACGCCTATTATATTGGCAGCGTCAACAGGAGCAGGAGGAACAACGCGAAGCTCATCGAGAGGGCCATGAGGCGGAGGAGCAGCGCGAAATCCAAGAGCGCCGCGAAGCGGAAGAGCGAGGCGAGGCAAGGGAGGCAATCCAAATTGTAATACTTGAAGACGGTAAATTTATAATACATAATCAATTAAACTTCAGCTCTTATTGATTTGACGTAGATCATTTTTCATAATTTGTATAAGTTCATGTTTGTTTAGTTTCATGATTAATACGAAACAATGAATTTAAAATCACTTTTCGTAACAACTTTACCCACTTCAGATGATCTTCATAGCGCTCAGGGCATACAGGCAAGGCAAGCTTTTCATGGCAGACAAGGTTTCGAGGTCAACGGGACAGTAGATTTAACTGCAGACACGGACAGCGGTCAGTAAAATATGCATTTAAAAAAATTTAAGATGTACATTTCAATATTAATTCGCGTACTCCTACGCATAACTCCAGAGCCAGCAGCTCAATCAATTTTCAATATTTTTCATTAAATTTTAACTACCTATTTATTAAATTACCTACAGTCTAGTGAGACCAATTGACGAATCTTTTTAATCATCCGAAGATATACGAAATAAATAAATCAAATTGTTTTAACTTTTTTATCACAAGAAATAAAAACAGGGTTCAATTAGGAAATTTTCCCAATAAGAAATTGGCAATGTGTTAAAAAGTACAATTTTATTTAAAACAAGGCTGCAAAGTCGAACTTTGCACATAGCTTCGTCATTGTTTTCCATTTTGCACATAGCTTCCTCTATGTGAAAGCCAGAATTGATCGACATAGTTCCACATAGATGAAGCTTTGTGCTATATGGAAAATAATAAGAAAGCTATGTGCAAAGTTTGACTTCGCAACCTTGTTTTAAATAAAATTGTACTTTTTAACACATTGCCAATTTCTTATTGGGGAAATGTCCTAATTGAACCCTGTTTTTATTTCTTGTGATAGAAAAGTTTAAAAAATTCGATTTACTTATTTCGTATATCTTCGTAAGATTAAAAAGATTCCTCTATTACTCTTAATAGACTAGGTAATTTAATAAATATGTAGTTAAAAATTAATTAAAAATATTGAAAATCGATTGAGCTACTTCCGCATTGTAAAAGCTTTGCGCAAGACGGAAAATGATAAGGTAGTTATATGGAAAGTTTGACTGTGCAGCCTTTTTTAAATTAGAAATGTAACGGTTATATTCTCACATGATTGTAATATTAAAATTGTATTACAGATATTGCACCGGAGCCGGAGCAAGAACTGGGACCAAAAGGTAATGTGAAATGCTGTATATATTATACGTTATATATAATAGATTACTGAGCGCTTCCAATAACGCATCCATTATTTACAGTATCCCGAAACAGAAACAAGAATCGCCGAAAAAAAAGGAGAAGGCAGATATTGAAGGCTGCCGGTATCAATCCCCAACTACGACCACATGGTCATAAACGTCGACGCAAAACAAATCAAGGTAACATTGTACAATTACAGATGCAAAATTAATTTATCAAATCATTCCGCATTATTTTATGTAATTATAACTGTTTGTACAAAGAATCTAGTCGCATCTGAAATTAGTATATTACCCACATGGTGCAAAAAATAAAACATTCTAATAGGACATCATAATTGTGATCGAAGATTTAACTTTAAGAATTGGAAAATACTGATAGAACGTAGGTCCAACAGGTCGGGGATAATATTTTTACAAGGAGCAGGAACTCATGTTCATGAAAAGCTGGTGCAAGGTAGATATGACGGATAAGGATATCTGAAGACAACGAAAACTCCGTAATTAATTAGTTAATAGAGAGGGTAGAGGGTAAAGAAAGTATACAATTAAATAAATGGAAAAAGAGTTACGTATTAAGTCAGCCTACCAGTTAGGTTTGTCGTGGATAGCAGATTGAACATGGATGAGGCGAGTGTTTTTAAGTCGAGCACTAAAGGAACAAGAGAACTATTGGTCTCTTATTCCTTTTGGTCTCCGGTCTTTATAAGTCTTGTGCCTTAAATAGAATTGACAAAAAAAATCGGAGGGGGACTGTGACAGGAGTAGAAAAAATCCTTGCAATGGAGTTTGACATCGCGTATTGCTAGCAGGCGATGTCAGATGTTTAAGTGAAATGTTATCATTGTTAAAAAGATCGATAGACAAATTCAAGAAACCAGGTTCTGAGGGCAATAAATTACATATCACAGGGGACATAAGCATGCGGGGAAATGCTGAATATGGTAATCACGGGAAAATAAGTAACGGCGATATTAAAAATAACTGTTTGTCGAAGGTATTAACGGAATTAATAAAAGAGAACAGAAAGTTTACAACCGTGATAGATGTAGAAAAAACCTCTGCCATGAAATTTGAGAATGACATTGTGCTATTAGCAGGCAATGTTAGAAAGTTAAACTTCATGTTGAAAGTCGAAGAAAGTTATATGTTGTCGTCTGACTATCATCATCGGAGAAATAAAGATAACGATTTAAAAAAGGGACAAAACAAGAAAGAGGAGAAAAGCGGTGTTTCAAAGTCGAGAAATGAGAGGTAACATAAAGTTATACCGACTAGGGAATATAATTTTCATCGGTTAATACGTCAGAAAAGAAAGGATTTTGCGAGAAATTACGACATTCAAAAAAATCTCTTTATCGGAAATATTAATGGCATTTGTAAAAGGAAGGGTTCTACGGGCGTAGGCGGCGAAAGGATCTTTGGCATAAAATATGACGCTGAAGCTAGCAAACGGAAGTAATGGACGGACAGCAGTAGATTCTGGATAGGACTCTACGTGCTGCGCGGGCCTTAGCACCGCGATAGCCCATGCAGCGCCATAACCCGTAGAGCGTGGCTGAATAAAAAGTAAATCGCAGTACCATTATTGGGCAGTATAAGATAGTATAGTAAATTTCCAGAAATGTTTTCGAAATAATTATTAACTAACTAAAGTATGATAATAGTACTTTGTGACACAAGTGCGATAAAGCGGCCATATACGATGGCTCTCAAGTTGATCGCACGAACCGCACACGAGTACCATAGCCGAATGAGTCAAAGGCGAGTGCTATTTGCGGTACGAGTGCGGCGAGTGCGGTGAACTACGTAGCCTGAGTATGGTGGTCGCTATCGCACGAGTTTCACATACTATTTTTTTGTAAGAAATGCATGAGAAGTGCACTCGAAAGGCAGGGGGGGGGGGGTACCGCGCGTGCCGGGTTCAGAGGCGAACCCCGGTGGAGGGTTCGGGGGGCGCAGCCCACCGCGGGAAGACAATATAATTTTTTAATGCTTTAACTACATAGGAGAAATATATATTTGTACTGATTGAATTACCTACGAAACTCCCAAAACACGAAAAAAAAGGATAAATAATCTAATAATAATAACAGATTTAATCATAAAATATATCGCACAAAGCGACAAAGACTTGAATTTTTTTTTACTTTTAGTCAAAATGAACTAGCATCGTTTCCTCGGATACTAAAGTTATGTTTGATTATTTTTGTAATGTAGAAGCTAATCGTAACACTGATTGTACACACGTCCTGATTCTCCGGCAACAAATTGTCGACAACATTTTTCTCCGTCCGCGTGACGTTTCGAATCCAGTTTCCCGCATTAGCGTTATTCTCGCTCGTTTGGCAAAGATTTCGTGTCGTTATGCATACGCATATGCATACATATCCGCGTCGTACGCAGGTAAGCAGAGCCTGACTAAACTACAATTTTCGGGTAATGGACGCTACAACTGGGACAGCGCGTGCGGGGCGCCAGAACGTTCCATGCTATAATTGCGTATAATGAGAAAGCGAGAAGTATAATAATGTTAAAGCACTAGTGCGGAAGTAAAATCCGGCCGATTTGCGCATGCGCGAGATATTACGAGATATAACATCACTACGCATAAGGGAGATATGGCGCGAACTATCCCATGTTATTCAATTGCAGAAACATTTGTAAAATTATGATAATTTTTTTTTCTGTGTGGGTAAGGTAGTAATTAAAGCGCGTTTTCACTAAAGTTAGAATTAAACTGTTTCTCTAAAATGTTTCATTTTACTTTTTGAAACGTAATTTTAATTATGCGACTGAGATATAAAATGCGGAATATGATAAATAAATTTTGCATTTTAAACAATGTTACTAGTGTATATGATTAATTACATACCATTTATATTGATTTTATTATGTTTAAGTTTTTCCGTGACCTAAAAGTAGGAATATAGCCTAGACTTTCAATTTCTTGATAGACTTTTAATGCATCGTATCCATGCAGCAATGCAGCCGAGAGTATCTATCTACTTTGCTTCTAGTGAAGTAGAATTGTGTGCTTTTGCCCACGTTTATCGAAGCGTGGATGGGTGCGATGCTATCTAGATAACTGCGATTGACGATCAGAGAACAGGTTCGACTTTAGATTTGTTAATAGAGTTTTAATGTATCGTATCCATGCAGCAATGCAGCCGAGAGTATGCATCTACTATGCTTCTAGTGGAGTAGAATTGTGTGCTTTTGCCCACGGTCCTCGGAGCGTGGATGGGTGCGATGTTATTCAAACTGCGATCGACGATCAGAGAACAGGTTCGACTTTAGATTTGTTAATAGAGTTTTAATGTATCGTATCCATGCAGCAATGCAGCCGAGAGTATGCATCTACTATGCTTCTAGTGGAGTAGAATTGTGTGCTTTTGCCCACGGTCCTCGGAGCGTGGATGGGTGCGATGTTATTCAAACTGCGATCGACGATCGGGGAACAGGTTTCGACTTTAGATTTGTTAATAGAGTTTTAGTGTATCGTATCCATGCAGCAATGCAGCCGAAAGTATGCATCTACTATGCTTCTAGTGGAGTAGAATTGTGTGCTTTTGCCCACGGTCCTCGGAGCGTGGATGGGTGCGATGCTATATAGATAACTGCGATTGACGATCAGATTATAACTTGCACTTCTATTGCATATATCTCTCTTGAACTAAGTAAAATATGAGACGAAATTAACGGCAAATATAATTCTTGATTTACACAATATAATATAATCTGCATAATCTGAATATGTAGTACTGTGTCATATAAAATAGGCTGGCAACATTTTTTCGAAATGTCGTATCCCGGATATATATCACTATAACTAGATGTCGATTGCACGAATTCTAAGGATAATTTTCCAGCGCTTATCTTTTGCACAGTTTATCGTATGGTCAACACCTTGAGTTTAAGCCTTGAGGAACAGGAATAAATGCAATATTGATTCAAAGAAAAAAAATGCAACTAGAGGCCGGCCGTTATTTAGAATATCCGGACGTTGGGACGGTGTCACCGCATCGGGCCTTGACTATGTCATATTGTATACATTTTAAATGGTATTTATTTAATAGTGCAATACACTAAAAGGTTGTTCTTTTTTTTGCAGGGACGTGTAAAGTTTGCCTTGACAAAAAGACCACGTACATTTTTTGCCCGTGTGGGCATAACTGTGCCTGTGAGGCGTGTGCCAAGGTGTTCCTCAATGCCTACACACAGAACGAGAGACAACCGTTTGACGATGAAGAGCAATACAGATTGAAGTGTCCCCAGTGTCGGACAAAATTTACTCAAGTTATTCGAGTGTATAATTAAACACGAAAATAAAATAAAAGCGAACAGGATTTAGTAACATTGTGGGTTTATAAGTTCCTGTGAATTCTCTGAACTTTTGTTTTCCTTCAGTGCTCCAAGCAAGCGGTGCAACAATTCTCATCGCCGCTCGGCCCCCCTCACGCTTCCATCTCTTCCCCTTTTACATGGCGCTCTGCGTAACGGCCCAATTCCCATCTGCCCCCTGCGATTCTCGATTTCAGAAGAATAAATATTTGCTTTTTCCTGTATCTTGAACTGAATCGATGAAAATATGGATGCAAAAAAAATCTACGTCGCACTTATGGATAATCGTACACGGATTACCTTATCTCGAGATCCCCTTCTTTTCCTTGCAACATCGTCCATTTCATTATTCCCAAAATTTACTCTATATATCCGTGACTTTAATTATTGATATTACATGCAATCCATTATATGAGGCATTCTCTGTCAGTTCAGCCACTTTTTTTTCGACCCTCTCAGATCTATCTCATAATTGGCCACATTTTAGTACCACTTAAAAGCACTCTTTGTGAATTTTTTCAGATTTTTGAATTCATCCATTTAGGAAATGTATATTTTTTTTGTTATTCATATAACTTTGATGGAGTAAATCTGACAAAAAAATCACACATACAAAAAAATGTTGTTTTTCACTTAACTTTGTATTGCAGTATGTCTCATATTTTTATTCGTATTGCAAAAGCTATGTACAGCAAAAAAAATGTTAAACAATTTTTTTTACTCATTCGGACACCTTCGATATCACTGCCAATTTTATACAAGCTACAGGGATATGTCAAAAACATAACAAAAAATTGGCATAGTGGGCATCGACTATTTGAAGGAGAAAAAAAATATTTTCCAAAATTTTCGATCCAATAAATGGCTATACGCACGAAAAGCTGTATGTAAACCCTGAAGGCCGTGTCGTCGTTACGCGTCAAGTAGCTCAGTGGATCGATTATTTGAAGGAATAGCAAAAAAATAAGTGAAATAAAAAAATATATAAAAATAAAAAAACAATTAAATAAATTTAATTAATTTTCTTTCGTTTTTTAATCCTTCAAGTAGTCGACGCCCACTATACCAATTTTTTGTAGGTTTTATACATGTCCCTACAGCTTATAAAAAATTGAAAGTAATGTCGAAGGTGTCCGAATGAATGAAAAAAATTGTTTAACATTTTTTTTTGCTGAATATCACTTTTGCAACACGAATAAAAATATGAGACCTATTGTATTACAAATTTGACTGAAAAACAACATTGTTTTGTATATGTATTTTTTCTGTCAGACTTACTCCATCGAAGTTACATGAATAATAAAAAAAAATACATTTCCCAAATGGATTGTTTTAAAAATCTGAAAAAATTCACAAAGACTGCTTTCAAGTGGTACTAAAATGAGTTCAATTATGGGATAGATCTGAGAGGGTCGAAAAAAAAAGTGGCTGAACTGACAAAGAATGGCTCATATGTGTCGAGATGTCTTAAATTAGCACTGATACGCAAATCTGTAATTAATTTCCATCGAAAATATACGATACGTATAAAACCAAACTTTTCATACTCTCGTTCAAACTTTAAGTTATTTTAAACCATGAGTCGCCACTTCCGATGATTGAAGTCTTATTAATTTTCAATATTCATAAGGGTTGAAGAGAACTGTAGATTTTTTATAACCCTTCATATAGAATCCATATAAAGACATTTGGCCTATTATTAACAGGCGATTAACGCCTTATTTTTTCGTTCCCTGCATTTTTTTACAGACAACAAATTTTATATAATGGACTTCGGCAATATATGAAAAACAGTAAATATATTTATGAAGACTAAAAAATTGAAGTGTCATATTGTGCAGCTTAAAGAAGAGACGATGACAAATGACCTGTTAAATGAATTATATATGTAACAGTAAAGATAAAAATAAAAGAATGTAAGAAAAACATAAAGATATGATGTTATAAATGTGTATTATTAAAGTACAGCATAAGTATAATTCAGCTCATGTTGGGAGTTCAGTACTACTGTGCTTCTCATATAAGTTCAGCTGATATTAAATCACACACAGCAATCAATTAAATAATGCCTACATGTGGATTATCCATTTTTATTATTGACATATTGTATTCATTTCGTAAATAAAAATGTGTCTTAAAATGAGGTCTATTTTTTTTTAAACTTTCTATAAAAGTAAAGAGATATTTAATTATTGGTTTTCTGTAAAATTGAGTTTTTTGAAATTTTGAGTTTAGGACTTTCGAAGTTTTGGAGTAATGAACTGTCGGTGTTTTGGCTTTCGGACTTTTAAACTATTGGTATTTTGCCTTTCGGCCTTGTTCACTGTTCGTATTTTGCCTTTCGGAATCTTTAGTTTTCGATATTATGACCTTTCGTAATTTTGAATAGCTGAAGTTATGATGCTTCATCATATTTATTTTTCAATTTTTCAAACCTTCGATTTCTTAAATATTTGCGATATTTATTACTATATTTTTAGCTGTAGATTATCTTAGTTCTGAATATTTTATATTTAGGAAATTGACACAATCCCCCTCTTTAGTCTTTACAACACTATGATTTCGGAGCTCTGAGATTTCCAGTCACTGACATTTGGATCTTATCATATAACTGCATCAATTATCGGTGCCATTTCGGTATGTCTAGTATTGTTTCTGATATTCGAAGTTTCGTGTTTTACTATTTCGGGACATTGAATTTTCCATTTACAATATTTTTGTTATATAAAAATCGTAACTTTTTTAAATCGGAAAAAAAAAATTGAAATTAACGCCGTTCCGAACATTTACATTCGGAACTTTAACCCCACCCCCATTAGAATGTGAAGAAGAAAAAACTGATAAAGACGCAAGTGGTCCATCGGAAACGAGCAATGAAGAGCCATCCCTTAGAGAAGAAAGGACTTGTGTTGCTGAGGAAGTAATGCTTAAGAATCAAGCAATAGAAAAGGGGAAAGAAAATGCAGACAAACATGATGATGATAATAATCATAAAGAAACTGAGCAGAACAATTTACCTTTAGTGGTAGAAGAAGAAGAAGAAGAAGAAGCCACAGCTAACCCCTTGGATATGACGATAACACCAATTTACGATGTGATAGAGATCCCGAGCAGTTCAGGTTCCTCAACATTGTTCGGCGATGAACGTGAGTATAAATACACGGTTATAAATTACCATTTATTTTCATTGTAAAAATTGTAAAAGTGTTCGTTATTAATTCTTTAGAGCAAGTGACGGAGCATAGAACTCATCAAGAAGAAGAAGAAGAGCCATGCCAATCGCAGGGTTTGAATAATCCTAAGAGCCCTATAGATGAGGAACATCGTGATATGCCTCATCATGATAATATAGAGCATGCTAATGTCGAAGAAGAAGATGAGGAAAATATCGACAACTTTGCGGAAAACCAGTTAGCTGTATACCCTCTGGAAAACCTCGATGTGTATCCGATGAACTTTGAGAGGGAGGATGCACCACCAGCTGAGAGGGCCCTCTTAATGGTCGACAACTGGTTTCAACATCTCATGCATTCAAGCGACTCAGGTAAAAAATACTTCATATGCCCTTACTTTTCGTATATATATGGAGTGTAAGTTGAAATATTTTCCGACAGGGTACGGGACAAAAGAAGATTCCTCGTAGATGTACCAAATTTAATAAGAGGTACACTAACGCTACTTAACTTTAATGAGTTTTATGAAGCACCCCCCTCCCACTCTTTTCTAATATTTTATGTTTTTTCTTTTTCAGAAATACAGACGGGCATGGGTAGACCACGCCGTACTGCGAACTATGCGCCTTACGGTACTATTCAGCCACCCGGAGTTCGCTTTGAGGTTATTCAAGAGTTCACGCGCTACATCAAGCGCTTTAAGCTACGGGGCCGCGAAACGACTCTGCGCATACGCCAACCACCTGCCGCAACTAGCGATATGAGTTGGCTTGAAGGAGCATTCAGGGATCTATTAACACATATCACCAGCTCCTCCGAAGGCGGCGATTATGCTGGTATATCATTCACAGCAACTAACTTAGTGCACGGGCCCGTATGGCTTTCCTTCCGTCCCGTCAGGGACTATGTATTTCAAGACATATGGCAATTAATAACTAGCGTTGCTCAAAGCTCATCTTCTCTTAATATCGACGATTCTTGTAGTATAACAACATGTATTGTTAAGGGTGTGGAGGGTCAAGGTAGAAAAGGCTTAACGCACGAGGGTGTGGCAAAAAAATCT
Source organism: Ephialtes manifestator (assembly GCA_963970395.1). Lineage (NCBI taxonomy): Eukaryota > Metazoa > Arthropoda > Insecta > Hymenoptera > Ichneumonidae > Ephialtes > Ephialtes manifestator. The sequence goes on from OZ019970.1 coordinate 6,179,118, forward strand.
ATTCTAACGATCCGAAATACCGATAATTTGTGTTTACCGCGCTCGCTAGTAGCAGCTCGCGCATACGCTGAGAGGGGTGAAATACGCACAGGATCACTGCATGCTAATTGGCAACGTATCAGACAAATTAACGGCTCAATTCAAAGAGAGGCAGCACAGGAACTTACAAGAGCCGCGAATATCAGGATACCTAGAAATGGTTGCGGTATACGCGAGCTTAAACACTACCAGGCCTATCTGGCTAGAGATGGTATAGCCATAGTAGTTTTTGAATTTCTCACGCTTGGACGCCGCGAAGTGCCTTTGTTTGACGGTACACAGACCGTTCTAGCTACCGCAGGATCAATTCAACACACCCTGTATATTCTATATTACGAACGTTCGCACCACTTTCAACCTATTCTAAGTCTCAGAGGTGCTGTCGGAAGCTTAAAATTTTGTGCTATCTGTAATGCACAATATCGACGCGAGAATCATAGATGTTTACAGAAAAAATGTCCGCGCTGTTTTCAATCACCACCGTGTGACTCACTCGCAGATGATACAATCAGATGTGTAGCTTGTAACCGCGTTTTTTACGGAGAGGCCTGTTATAGACAACACAGGCCGCCTGCTGTCGGACGCCATAGAATAAGCACTGTTTGTGAGCGTCTTAAGCGTTGTCACAGTTGTTTTCGCTCTATATGGCCTATGGAGAAAAAGAAACATATATGCGGCGTGGGCTTCTGCCAAACGTATACTTCCAATCAACCTTATAATCACCAGTGTTTTATGACGCCGGTTTGCGCGGATGGTTCTCCAAAAAAATATATATTTATTTTTTACGATTTTGAAACGCAACAGTGTTCGTCTGTGAGAGGAGACCCTAACACCTATATACATCAGCTTAATCTCTGTGTAGCTCAACGTGTTTGCACACTATGTTATGCCGAGCGTTCTATAGACGAACCGTGTGAACGTTGCGGTGTGCATGAATTTATATTTAGAGATAACCCTGTACAAAAATTGGTGGAACTCGGTATGCAAGAGATCAGCGGTTTTTCAAAGACTATTTTAATAGCACACAATGCAGGCGGCTTCGATGCCCAGTTTATTCTTCGCTATTTGGTGGATGAAAAAAAGACACAACTTCCTGCTCTAATAATGAACGGCACAAAGATAATCACCATGCGCGTGGCCAGGCTAGTGTTTCTCGACAGTCTGCACTACTTTCACATGCCTCTAAGCGCGTTACCTAAAGCATTTGGACTAAAGGATGAAATTGTTAAGGGCTCTTTCCCACATCTGTTCAACACACCTGAAAATCAAAATTATATAGGAGAATTGCCTCCTATTGATTATTACTCTCCTGATACAATGCGCAGTGCCGAGCGCGAACGGTTTTCCACATGGTACAACGACCTCAAAGCAGCCAATTACGTGTTTGATTTTTCGAAAGAGATTGTAAATTACTGCAAGAACGATGTTACAATACTAAGACAGGCGTGTATGGTTTTTCGAGACATGTTCATGAAAAGCGGTAGGGTTTGCCCATTCAGTGAGAGCACAACAATAGCATCAGCTTGTTTTCAGATTTTCCGCAAAAACTTTTTGAAAAGTAACACGATCGGTGTTATACCAAACGGGGGCTATCGGTGGGCTCACAACCAATCGAAAAAAGCGGTCTCCTGGCTCATGTGGATGGAACGAGTTCTAGGACAACGTATTATTCACGCAGGACGATCGCGCGAATTCAAACTACCTCAAAATCTACTGGTAGATGGTTATTACGAAAGCGCCGACGACGAGGCACATGTATTACAATTTCACGGCTGCTACTGGCACGGTTGCCCAGACTGTTTCATTGGTGATAGAGACTATAAGCGTGATGAGGATGATATATCGATGAACGAACGTCTTGAGAGAACTAATGCTGTGTCTTATAGAATCCGTGCTAGAGGCTACGTACTGACAGAAATATGGGAGTGCCAATATGATCGTATGCTAAAAGAGAACCCCGAGATGAGTGCTTTTGTGCGTGATCACCATCTAGCTGGCATAGAACCTCTCAATCCACGCGACGCTTTTTTCGGGGGTCGTACGGAAAACATGGTCACACTCTATGATGTAAAGGATGGTAAGCAAATACGATATGTTGACGTTTGCTCTCTGTATCCTTATATATGCAAGTACGGCAAATATCCTGTGGGTCATCCGCGTGTATATGTAGGGGATGAATGCGTGCAGTTGACAGGTGCTGATAATACCGACCTAGCGCGTGTTGAAGGTCTTGTTAAATGTACCGTATTGGCGCCGCGAAATCTCTATCATCCTGTGTTACCCGTGCGAATGCATCAACGTTTACTATTTAGCTTGTGTCGTAGCTGTTGTGAGATAATGAATAAAGAAGAGTGCACACACGAGAATGAGGCTGAGCGTATGTTTGAAGGTACATGGGTGGTCGACGAGCTTCGAAAAGCCGTTTCGTGTGGATACACAATAATACGTGTGGATGAAATTTGGCAGTATGAAATAACACAGTATGATAGAGATACCAGGGAGGGTGGACTTTTTGTTGATTATATAAATACTTTCCTTTCGATTAAGCAAGAGGCCAGCGGCTGGCCTGAAAATTGCCTGGAGGATGAGCAGGCTAAAGATCGCTACATTGCATCTTTTGAGAGTGCTGAGGGTATAAAACTTAATCGCGAGAATATAACAAAAAACCCTGGATTGCGATCTGTAGCAAAATTATGCCTTAACTCTTTTTGGGGAAAATTCGGACAAAGGGAAAATCTACCACAGACTGAGATAGTGTCAACGCGTAAAAAACTCATGGAATTGTTAAATAGTTCCGAGTACGAAATTACCGGTATATTACCTGTAAATAATAAAATACTATATGTAAATTATACGAAAACCGATGAGGCCGTGGTACCGTCTAGTATAGCAAATGCCGTGATAGCAGCGTACACCACAGCTCAGGCGCGGTTAAAGCTTTATAGCTACCTCGAGCAGCTAGGCCGCCGTGCTCTGTATTGCGATACTGATTCTGTCATTTACGTTACGCGGAAAGACCCGACAGAATACGAGCCACCGACAGGACAGCTTCTCGGTGATTTAACAGACGAGCTCAGTTCTTGCGGTGAGGGTAGTTACATAAAATCGTTCGTTTCGGGCGGTCCAAAATTTTATGCTTTTATAGTAATTACCCCGGACGGTGTGGAAAACGAAGTTTGTAAGGTAAAAGGTATAACACTCAATTTTGCAAACAATGCCCTCATAAATTACAAATCAGTACGCTCCTTTATAACAGGTGAAAAAGAGGATCCTATTGTACTGCGTTATAACGCGATTCGACGGACAGCGTTTCATCAGGTTGTCACACGTTCTGAAACGAAATCGTGCATGCTCTCGAGTGTTAAGCGAAGACCCAACGGTTTATACAGCTCGCTTCCTTACGGCTACATCAGCTAATTTTACATGAACTACAAAAATATAAGATATTGTAAAAGAATATTCTCGTTAAATAAAATAATAATAATGTTATGCGTCACACCTCTTCCCTCTTTTATTATCTTTATTATAGGTATCATCAAGGCATATTTATTCATTCGCTCAAATGGACACGCGGTGGAAACATCCCTGGACCTCGATGATTTGCGGGCCTACGGGCTGTGGTAAAACATTTTTTGTAAAGAAGTTTCTAAAGAATATCTCACTTATGAGCAGCGAGCCCTTCGAGAGAATTATTTTTTATTATTCAGAGTGGCAGTCTGCTTATACAGAATACGGAACGTCGATAGATTTTCGTGAACGTCTGCCACAAGCGTCAGATTATGCTGGTGATCCACGTGCTAAACTTATAATTATCGATGATCTGATGCGTGAAGCATCAAATAATAATGTTGTCGATCTTTTCACCAAAGGTAGTCATCATAAAAACCTGAGTGTTATATTTATAACGCAAAATTTATTTCATCAGGGACACGGGCAACGAGATATTTCGCTAAACGCTAATTATATAGTAGTGTTCAAAAATCCGCGTGACCGAGCTCAAATACAGCATCTTGCGCGGCAGGTATACCCGGAAAATCCACGCTTTTTACAGGAGGCTTATCATGATGCCACATCTAAACCTCATGGTTACCTATTATTGGATTTAAAACAATCAACGCCTGATAATTGTAGATTTCGAACCAACATTTTTCCAGACGATAAACATCACCTTGTGTACGTACCACGGAAAAAAAGATAAAAGTAGCACACCCGTCATATCATTATCAGTTCGGCATTTGTAATGGAGTGTAACGGATCACCGCTCCGCAAGAAGCATATTGCAATATTGCATGCTCTTCAGTATCTAAACAAGGAGCAACGTGAACCAGTATTACGGAAAGCCGACGTGCGTATGATAAGGTGCATTTGTGAGTGTGCTTTAAACGTTCTTCGTGGGAATGTACCTCTAAAGACTGAACAGAGAAAAAAGTTACGTCATCACGCACCTACTATTCGACGTTTGGCTGCGAAAAAAGGCTGCTGGAAGACTAAGAAGCGATTCGTTGTTCAGAGCGGCGGTTTCTTGCCGCTCTTACTAGCTCCAATACTAGGGACGTTGGTATCAACGCTAATCGGAGGCCGTGGATAATGGAGTACGCCAAGAAAATGGTGCTCGTCCCCGAGGAGAATCTATTGCAGCATCAAAATCAGCGACAACCGTTTTCTCATGCTACTGAAGCACAAACACTACTTGAACACCCTGTTGCTTCTGTCTTAGCTAGACTAGATAGTGAAATGAAAGAAATTTTGAATTCTAATGTCTACAAGAATGAGCGAGAAAAGTGGACGGCATACCGGAATGTTCTACAACGCTACCTTCATTTTATTGATAACGAACGAGCACAGCAGCACCTTGCTCTTGTGGAGAAGACAGAACCATCGGCTCGGGATAACGATAAAAGAGATCAGCCGATGGGGCTGAATGACTCTGTTATCATTGAGAGTGTTCCGGCGAAATTTCGGAACAAAGCCAAGCTTCTACTACGTCGGCTGCATGCGGCATCATCTTCCAATTTTTCTTGGGATTCATCAGGTGTTGTTTCGGTTAGTGGTAAACCTATCAAGGATTCAAACATTGTGGATCTCGTGAACGATGCCATGCGATCAAGAAAGATGCCCAAACCAACAGGTCGTAAGGCATTTGCACGGTTCCTGAGAGCAATTCAAACACCTCGTGAGTTTATCGGTAACGAAGACCTATGGCAGGAGTCGAGAGCAAATTCGACATTGCAGATAGAACCAACTGTAATCAACAATCGGGGCAACAGCAACATCGGCAGCGACGTACCAAGTGATATAAGCAGCCATTCTAGATTCTACAGCGGTAGTGAAGACAGTTGCAGTGTACAAAGTGGTTCTGGTTGTAATAAAAAAAGACGTTTAACTTGGGCTAACCTTAAATTATAATAATAATGAAAACATTACAAAAAGTGTACTTTGACCCTCTCATGAGGCCTCATTTTCAGGATTTGAAAAACTGTTACGCGTGGGTCGTAAGAAAAAAATCACCGATTACAATCAGTGCAGTGGCTTGAGTCTCAAGACGCGTACACAAAACATAGACCTGTGAGACATCGTTTCCCTCGACGCTTCTACAATGTCCGCAATATCGATGACGTTTGGGAAACGGATCTCGTAGATCTTCGCTCAATCAAGACCTACAATGATGGTTATGTTTATCTCCTTGTTGTCATAGATGTTCTCAGTAAGTATGCATGGGTCGAGCCTCTTACTAATAAGACAGCTCTGTCGGTAGCTAAGGCCTTTGAGCGTATACTAAGATCTAAAATTACTAATGGTAGATCACCTCTTTACCTACAATCGGATAAGGGTAAAGAATTTATAGGTGCAGCCTTTCAGACGCTTCTAAAGAAGAAAAATATACAATTTCGTACGGCGCGAAATCCTGATATAAAAGCAGCGGTTGTAGAGCGTTTTAACAGAACTCTGAAAGAAAGAATGTGGCGTTATTTCACTCATACGAGGGAAAAACGTTACATAGACGTTTTGCAGAATATTGTGTCGGCTTATAATCACGCCCTCCATACCCATGTAGGAATGCCGATCTTTTGCCGTTCTTGGACAACCGTCTGAGCCTTGGACCAGTATCAGCAGACAAGGCTCGACTGTCAGGATAGGCCCAAGCCTCAACAGGATAATGTGTCGTCGCTGGGCCAGGCCCTGATCTAAGGTTCTGCGCCAAACTATCGCCAAATATCAAACAGGCAGCGAACCAACATTGGCCCAGGGATTGGTAGGCATGCGTTGGAGTAACAGAAAATTCCTAAAATAATGCGTGACCCGATTATTCGCCAAATCTCTCGTCAAGCTTGGGCGTGTTCTGGCATAACAGTGTCGATTTAATATTTTTTCGAAAATTACGAGATACGGAAAAAAGCTGGCCCTAGCTCAGGACAATCCTCAAACGGCCTCAGACAAAGTAACGGTAAACTTCCAATAACATGCGTGAAACGTTTGTTGGCTGAATCATGGGGCAAATATGTTCGCGTCGCCGCGAATGAACTGTTGATTTCTATTTTTTACCAATCTGCCAAATTTCGGCACAATACTGAGTCATGATCAAGGCAAGAGCCGTTTGATCGATGGCAAAACATTGGCACAGTGTCAGTATTATGTATTAACCAATTATTAGCCGAATCTTGGCCCAAGATGGTGCGTATCTTCCTGATTTAATGCTTTTGGTGTACTGTAGAGTCATGGTTAAATACTGGCGCTTATTCGGGACAAGAGTGGAACAGCTTCAGGCAAAAAAACGGCAGATTTACAATCAAAGTCGTGAGCCGATTCTTGGTCTAATATTGGGGCAAATGTGTTCGCATCGTCGCGAATTTACTGTTGATTTTTATTTTTTGCCTAATTGCCAAATGTTGGCATAATACTGAGCCATGATCAAGGCAAGATCCGTCTGATCGATGGCAAAACGATGGCACAGTGTCAGTATTATGTATTATCCAATTATTAGCCGAATCTTGGCCCAAGATGGTGCGTATCTTCTTGATTTAATGCTTTTGGTGTGCTGTAGAGTCATGCTTAAATACTGGCGCTTATTCGGGACAAGAGTGGAACAGCTTCAGGCGAAAAAAAGGCAGACTTACAATCAAAGTCGTGAGACGATTCTTGGTCCAATATTGGGGCAAATGTGTTCGCATCATCGCGAATGAACTGTTGATTTTTATTTTTTGCCTAATTGCCAAATGTCGGAATAATACTGAGCCATGATCAAGGCAAGATCCGTCTGATCGATGGCAAAACGATGGCACAGTGTCAGTATTATGTATTATCCAATTATTAGCCGAATCTTGGCCCAAGATGGTGCGTATCTTCCTGATTCAATGCTTTTGGTGTGCTGTAGAGTCATGGTTAAATACTGGCGCTTATTCGGGACAAGAGTGGAACAGCTTCAGGCGAAAAAACCGGCAGGTTTACTATCAAAGTCGTGAGCCGATTCTTGGTCTAATATTGGGGCAAATGTGTTCGCATCGTCGCGAATTAACTGTTGATTTTCATTTTTTCCCCAATTGCCAAATGTCGGAATAATACTGAGCCATGATCAAGGCAAGATCCGTCTGATCGATGGCAAAACGATGGCACAGTGTCAGTATTATGTATTATCCAATTATTAGCCGAATCTTGGCCCAAGATGGTGCGTATCTTCCTGATTTAATGCTTTTTGTGTGCTGTAGAGTCATGGTTAAATACTGGCGCTTATTCGGGACAAGAGTGGAACAGCTTCAGGCGAAAAAACGGCAGATTTACAATCAAAGTCGTGAGCCGATTCTTGGTCTAATATTGGGGCAAATGTGTTCGCATCGTCGCGAATTAACTGTTGATTTTTATTTTTTGCCTAATTGCCAAATGTCGGCATAATACTGAGCCATGATCAAGGCAAGATCCGTCTGATCGATGGCAAAACGATGGCACAGTGTCAGTATTATGTATTATCCAATTATTAGCCGAATCTTGGCCCAAGATGGTGCGTATCTTCCTGATTTAATGCTTTTGGTGTGCTGTAGAGTCATGGTTAATGGCGCTTATTCGGGACAAGAGTGGAACAGCTTCAGGCGAAAAAACCGGCAGGTTTACTATCAAAGTCGTGAGCCGATTCTTGGTCTAATATTGGGGCAAATGTGTTCGCATCGTCGCGAATTAACTGTTGATTTTCATTTTTTCCCCAATTGCCAAATGTCGGAATAATACTGAGCCATGATCAAGGCAAGATCCGTCTGATCGATGGCAAAACGATGGCACAGTGTCAGTATTATGTATTATCCAATTATTAGCCGAATCTTGGCCCAAGATGGTGCGTATCTTCCTGATTTAATGCTTTCTGTGTGCTGTAGAGTCATGGTTAAATACTGGCGCTTATTCGGGACAAGAGTGGAACAGCTTCAGGCGAAAAAACGGCAGATTTACAATCAAAGTCGTGAGCCGATTCTTGGTCTAATATTGGGGCAAATGTGTTCGCATCGTCGCGAATTAACTGTTGATGTTTATTTTTTGCCTAATTGCCAAATGTCGGCATAATACTGAGCCATGATCAAGGCAAGATCCGTCTGATCGATAGCAAAACGATGGCACAGTGTCAGTATTATGTATTATCCAATTATTAGCCGAATCTTGGCCCAAGATGGTGCGTATCTTCCTGATTTAATGCTTTTGGTGTGCTGTAGAGTCATGGTTAAATACTGGCGCTTATTCGGGACAAGAGTGGAACAGCTTCAGGCGAAAAAACGGCAGATTTACAATCAAAGTCGTGAGCCGATTCTTGGTCTAATATTGGGGCAAATGTGTTCGCATCGTCGCGAATTAACTGTTGATTTTTATTTTTTGCCTAATTGCCAAATGTCGGCATAATACTGAGCCATGATCAAGGCAAGATCCGTCTGATCGATGGCAAAACGATGGCACAGTGTCAGTATTATGTATTATCCAATTATTAGCCGAATCTTGGCCCAAGATGGTGCGTATCTTTCTGATTTAATGCTTTTGGTGTGCTGTAGAGTCATGGTTAAATACTGGCGCTTATTCGGGACAAGAGTGGAACAGCTTCAGGCGAAAAAACCGGCAGGTTTACTATCAAAGTCGTGAGCCGATTCTTGGTCCAATATTGGGGCAAATGTGTTCGCATCATCGCGAATGAACTGTTGATTTTTATTTTTTGCCTAATTGCCAAATGTCGGCATAATACTGAGCCATGATCAAGGCAAGATCCGTCTGATCGATGGCAAAACGATGGCACAGTGTCAGTATTATGTATTATCCAATTATTAGCCGAATCTTGGCCCAAGATGGTGCGTATCTTCCTGATTTAATGCTTTTGGTGTGCTGTAGAGTCATGGTTAAATACTGGCGCTTATTCGGGACAAGAGTGGAACAGCTTCAGGCGAAAAAACCGGCAGGTTTACTATCAAAGTCGTGAGCCGATTCTTGGTCTAATATTGGGGCAAATGTGTTCGCATCGTCGCGAATTAACTGTTGATTTTCATTTTTTCCCCAATTGCCAAATGTCGGAATAATACTGAGCCATGATCAAGGCAAGATCCGTCTGATCGATGGCAAAACGATGGCACAGTGCCAGTATTATGTATTATCCAATTATTAGCCGAATCTTGGCCCAAGATGGTGCGTATCTTCCTGATTTAATGCTTTCTGTGTGCTGTAGAGTCATGGTTAAATACTGGCGCTTATTCGGGACAAGAGTGGAACAGCTTCAGGCGAAAAAACGGCAGATTTACAATCAAAGTCGTGAGCCGATTCTTGGTCTAATATTGGGGCAAATGTGTTCGCATCGTCGCGAATTAACTGTTGATTTTTATTTTTTGCCTAATTGCCAAATGTCGGCATAATACTGAGCCATGATCAAGGCAAGATCCGTCTGATCGATAGCAAAACGATGGCACAGTGTCAGTATTATGTATTATCCAATTATTAGCCGAATCTTGGCCCAAGATGGTGCGTATCTTCCTGATTTAATGCTTTTGGTGTGCTGTAGAGTCATGGTTAAATACTGGCGCTTATTCGGGACAAGAGTGGAACAACTTCAGGCGAAAAAACGGCAGATTTACAATCAAAGTCGTGAGCCGATTCTTGGTCTAATATTGGGGCAAATGTGTTCGCATCGTCGCGAATTAACTGTTGATTTTTATTTTTTGCCTAATTGCCAAATGTCGGCATAATACTGAGCCATGATCAAGGCAAGATCCGTCTGATCGATGGCAAAACGATGGCACAGTGTCAGTATTATGTATTATCCAATTATTAGCCGAATCTTGGCCCAAGATGATGCGTATCTTCCTGATTTAATGCTTTTTGTGTGCTGTAGAGTCATGGTTAAATACTGGCGCTTATTCGGGACAAGAGTGGAACAGCTTCAGGCGAAAAAACGGCAGATTTACAATCAAAGTCGTGAGCCGATTCTTGGTCAAATATTGGGGCAAATGTGTTCGCATCGTCGCGAATTAACTGTTGATTTTTATTTTTTGCCTAATTGCCAAATGTCGGCATAATACTGAGCCATGATCAAGGCAAGATCCGTCTGATCGATAGCAAAACGATGGCACAGTGTCAGTATTATGTATTATCCAATTATTAGCCGAATCTTGGCCCAAGATGGTGCGTATCTTCCTGATTTAATGCTTTTGGTGTGCTGTAGAGTCATGGTTAAATACTGGCGCTTATTCGGGACAAGAGTGGAACAGCTTCAGGCGAAAAAACGGCAGATTTACAATCAAAGTCGTGAGCCGATTCTTGGTCTAATATTGGGGCAAATGTGTTTACATCGTCGTCATTTATCTGCTAATTTTATTTGAGGGTTTTTTTACGGTTCTTAAACTCACATTGCAACATAATTTCTAAAAAGTAATTATAAATTTGCCATCCGCGACATGTAACTTTCAAAGTATTGTGACGGCCCTACATTGCATATAAGAAGACGATTCGAATGAGAGAAATGTACGAGGTGACGTTAGCGCTCTTACTCAGTACCTGAACAATCCGGGTTCGAATCCCGGTGATCACCATATATTTTCTCTCTTCAGTTACAGTATTGACTTTTAAAAAACCCCTACAATTAATCTATAAAAAATGTGATTGCAAAGAGATTGAGCCCTAGTGGAGGCCTATCCTATGACTGGTTTTCTCTGGACTATGTGCAGAGTTAAAAATCCATATTTTTGGTTCGAAACAACCACCGGATTTTTTGTCATTAGACCCAACCAATGGGTATAATGATAATGTATAAGAATATAATTAATTCAATTTTATTCATCGGTGAGGAAAACAGTAGCCCTTATATTAAAAATAAACATTTTTGACTGTCTTGATCCCCTTAATGTGATGTGTTACAATATGTTATAGTCAATCTCACTCACTCCCCTCCAACCGCAAATGGCGCCTTTCTTTCACACTCACAGCGGCTTAGTCAGTACACCACATCACCTTAAAATGAGCATATCGCGTAACTCTATGAGATTGCTATAAGTACGAGCAAGATGGCTGAATTTTCCCAAAGTCATTTTAAATTACGGGCACGATTGATCGTTAAACTGTAAGACGCCGTTAAATGTTCTCAAATTTCATTCGGAAACTCGACAACGGCGGAGAAATTTACTTAACAGTGTATGTTACCGACTGAGCACTAGCACATCATCGTCATTCCAATTCGCGGGAATCCTAAATATCAAGAAAAGTTTTAAAAAAGTCTTGTCATATCTCGACGCTCAAGATTTATTTATGATGTAACCAACCTTTTTTTATACTTCATGTTGCATGACAGATATAAAAAAAATTTTAATTTGTATTTTTTTCAATTTTTCACCAAGTACTCTGAGTCCTATTCTTCGCACTAATTGTAATCTTAGCCATCTTTACCTAAATTATGATGGCCCAGGTGCAAAGGTAGCACAATTTAAGTTTTAGTCGCATGAAATGCAATATCCGCGACAACTCCAGAAAAACATTATGATTATAAAATGCATCGTTTTACTTTCGAGTCCGTAATTCCGAGCTTTTCGGGATTTCCGATAATTTGTGATTTAATTCAACACATAAGTGAGTTGAGCTACCAGAACTTCAAACGGAACATAAACAGGTAAGCATAAATAATCTCTTATTATTCATTTTTTATGAGGGTTATATGAATGCTCTCCATCTACGAGTAGGCCGCGGCAGTCGGCACTAGCCAGCACTAGTTGACGCTGTACACAGAAAGGCCATCGTGTTCGCGACGTGGGCTCGTCGAAGTTTCGCGTTGGAAGGAATTTCAGGTATATTCAACACGTATTTGATCTATCTCCCATCGTGTTTGCGACGCGAGCTCGCCAAAGTTTCGAGTCGTTAGGAATTCAATTTCTTTGCTGTGTTCTTCTGGAGAGTATTTTCTTTGCATTATTTTGAAATCAGTTATGTGTCGGCCAAATGACCTCAAAACTCGAACTTTATAATAGCATAGATTCTTTTGCCTGTCGAGACAAAGGATACGAAGGCCAAGTAAAAAATGTCAAGTCAGAAAGGAATAGTCGAGCTGAGATCCTCGAGATAATTCCGTTATTCCATTAAAAAAATATATTTTTGGGAAAATCGTAAAAAAAATATAATTACGTTTGCGTGCTAGCAACATAATACATTGAGTCGCTGTAGGCAGAAATTCGATACATAATAGGCCAGAATTTGTTATTGTGATTTTTTGTAAAATAAATGACAAGAAAAATCTTCGTAAAGGCATTAATCGAGCAATATTAAACATGCACCGGCATTCGACGTAATACAGATACAAAGTTGTCGGCGAGAAGCGTCCGCAATGACCGCAACCCATAATATCTCTCACTGTCTCTCATACACAAAAAAATCTTTCAACAAAAAAAACTCACCAAAAACATCTTACAAAAATATTAACGAATCAATACATTAGCCAAGTTAAACTCCTCGGTAAAAAAAAAATTGGCGTGCCAGCATTATTTGGTTCCGTACATAGTCCATTGATGTACATAGTACATTGATTGATAGTCATATGATCTATTCTCGAGCTACCGCGAATAACGTTATTTCGCTCGTTATCATAACAGCTCATTCGATATAGCATATCATCTTAAAAACCGGCTAAAAGCGTTACTTATTCAAACTATTCAAAGGGTTTTAGATGTAATAAATGTGTAACCTTTTCATTCAGTAATGGAAAAATGTAACCTTATTCGCGAAGAGCAAATATGTGCGTTACACAATAATAGTGATAGTTGTTAGTCTTTCTCTACTTTCATTTTTTTGTTTACTCTAGACACTTATTCATATGCGGTAATAATGTCAGCTCAGCGTACTAAAAAATATCGGACTCTGCTGAAGGCTCTCAATGAAACATCAGATTCGAAGTCTTCACTGCATCATAGTATCGAAAGTTCGATAAATAGTGGTGATGCTCACAGCATAGATAACGACGTTGCGGGTGACAATATATCTTCTCGAACGAGCTCACCTTATTCCGCAAAAAACTCATCACACGAGTGTATATCGGAACTCAGAGACTCCAGTTCCCCGTCTGCTTCGTATAATTCCGCGAGCAGCTGTGTTGATTTACCTTTTGATGACCAAACACCTGAGCTTAGCTTGAATGAAAAACTGCGGCAATGGGCTGTGCGCAATGTTGCCCATGTGACAAATGCTTGTGTATCCGAGCTATTAATAATTTTAAGACAAGAAGGTCACACGGAATTGCCAAAAACCGCTGAAACTCTCCTACGCACTGCTAGAGGCGGAAAACAATATTCTATTAAAAACATGAGTGGAAACAAGAAAGAATATGGTGAATATACATATTTGGGAATACAGACACAATTGGAAATGGCTATAATACCGGAGGTCTATACTGCTGAAACAATCGGTGTGTTAGTAAATGTCGATGGGTTGCCACTATATAATCGATCAAGTGTAACACTGTGGCCCATACTAATTAAAGTTTGTGACACGAAGTTCCAAACAGATCCTGTGATGGTTGGTGCTTTTTGCGGCGTAACAAAACCGAAACGAGCAGATGATTTTCTTCAAGAGTTCGTAGAAGAAGCTGCTATGCTGATACAACACGGACTCCAAATCAAAGGCAAACTATACAGATTTAAAATAATCGCATTTGTCTGCGATACACCTGCACGAAGTTTTATTAAATGTACAAAGGGACACACGGGATTTTACTCATGCGAGAGATGTGAAATAAAAGGCGACACTGTAGACGGTAGTAGAAGAGTTTTCTGTGATATGAATTGTAGATTACGAACAAAAGAGTCATTCGAAATGAAAACACAACCAGAACATCATCAGGAAAATCGAGTTTCACCGCTATTAAAAATCCCGGGCTTCGATCCAGTTAAACAAGTTACGCTGGATTATATGCATTTGTTGTGTTCAGGGGCGATGAAATTTATTTTAGATAAATGTATAAATGGGGGCAAAAATAATCTCTATTCAATCAGAGTACCAGACGGTGTAGATACTCTTCAGACACTCCTCGACAAATCGGTAACTCCAAGCGTGCCAAAGGAATTCCAACGCAAAAGGTTCGACCTTTCCGATCTAGCTAACTGGAAAGCAACACAGTACCGATTTATACTGCTATACGCTGGCCTATTAATGAAGAATTATTGGCCAAAATCAGTGTTTCGGCATTTCATGCTGCTATTCGTCGCATGCCGAATGCTGTGTGACTCAGAAGGGACAGATCTAAAAGCAGGCCGTGCAAAGATATATTTACGCAAATTTTTCAAGAAATTGCCAAGATATTATGGCGAATACTCGCAGACAATGAACATGCACAATCTTTTACATGTTGCTGACGATGTTATAAGCTTGCGAATGCCATTATCAATGTTTTCGTCGTTCCCCTTTGAGAATTATCTTGGCAAATTGAAAAAACTAGTGAGAACTCCGCGCGCACCACTAGCACAAATAGTGAGAAGATTGTCAGAAGTGCAGTCAACGAGCAATCACGTCATTCGAGCAACTCCAATACTCTCACGTTGCACAAGAAGAGAAGAAAACGTCGGGTCTACCATGAACTTCGAACCTATTAAAGAAATAAAAATCGGAAACATTCATATAAGCACGTCGCCACCTGATAACATTGTGCAAATAGCAAACGACGATATTGTACAAATTAATAATATTTTCGTGCCTGGCAACTACAGAAAAAATTATGACAATTCAGCACCACTAGTTGCAAGTTTCGAAGGCAACAAAATTGAAATATTAGCGGAAAATGTTTTCGAAAAACCGTGTCCATCATCTGAAATAGGCATAATGAAATTGGGACTTATTTCTGAGTCTAAGAAAACGTATTGTGCAACTAGGATTAAAAACAAATGTATCAAGTTGAACGTGAATGACAATATATACGCAATTACGCTTTTGCATGGCCACTAAACACCGTGTTAAGGCAATTAGGGTGTCATTTCGTTTCTTTGCAGTATTTTTGACGAGAATTTTATTTACCGTGTTTTTGAATCAGTTATGGCTAAATAACCTCAAAACTCGAACGTTTATAATCGCGTAGATCAGAGATTGTCGAGATAATTCCGTTATTTCATTGAATAAAAGTATATATTAAAAAAATCGTGAAAATAAAATTTCTTACTGTTTTATTTATAACTACTAGGCCGGAATTCGTTATTGCGATTTGTTGTCAAATAAATGATGAGAATATTAAAAATGTATCGGTATTCGACATAACCCAGATAGAAATATGTCGGCACGGGGACGGCACGGTGGCGACACGGGACGGTACGGCGTGTCGGTACCGTGCAGTTATGTGCTACGGAATGTGACGCGTTTCTGTCGACACAGTGTGCTTAGACACGCTGTAGCGCTACAGTGACGGCACCATTGGAGCACTCCGTGGAGTGCTATTGGAGCACGGTACCACCACGGTGTAGGCACGACGATGGTACGCTGTGCTCTACGTTGCTCGCACAACTGCACGGTGGCGGCACCGTACGTGCACCGCGTGCACCTCGTTCAACGCCGGAGTAGCACCGTGGCTGCACGGTAGCGACACGACGTGGGCGGAGTACCGTTACGCTGCCACCACGGAGCAGCTACGCCGTGCTACTGACGCTTCCAACGTAGCGACACAGAGGCGGCTCAGGGACGGCACAACGTGTTTTTCGATTTTACGAGAGGCACCATCGTAGCGACACCGTAACGACACGTCGTGTAGTTCGCCGATACGCGTAGATCCATCGTAGCGACACCGTGACGGTACACCGTGCTTCTCATCGATACGTGTGGATCCACGGTAGCGACACCGTAACGGCACGCCGTGCATATCGGTGGCGCGCGAGGTTCCACCGTAGCGACACCGTAAAGGCACGCCGTGCATATCGGTGGCGCGCGAGGTTCCACCGTAGCGACACCGTAACGGCACGCCATGCATATCGGTGGCGCGCAAGGTTCCACCGTAGCGACACCGTAACCGCACGCCGTGGATATCGGTAGTACGCGTGGTTCCACCGTAGCGACACCGTGACGGTACACCGTGCTTGTCTTCGGTACGTGCGAATCCACGGTAGCGGCACCGTAACGGCACGCCGTGGACCACGTATCTCCACGTTTTCCCGTGCGTTTTTTTATATTTGGAGGTCCGGCTTTAAAGTTCTGTGAAAAATTCAAAAATAATTTATAGCGTTTATTATAGTTTTCTCTCGGATGCAACAGAAAAAAAAAATCCGGGCTAGATCGATCCAAAAAAAGAAACCTTAACTTTTTTGAAGTGACGAAATTTCGAAAAAAGTGCGAAAACGTTTATCGCGTTTTCCCGTTGGATAGGGTCTTCAAACTTTACGAAATTAAAAAAAAAAATCGTACCCCTTGCGGTTTTTGCCAATTTTTTTTTCTTCTTCCAATTTTGCGCTGACTAGCAACAACGTCCGCGCTCCGCGCGTCCTATTCTTTGGTGACTTCGCGTCTTTTTTTTTTAGCTAAAACGATCCTGAAGAATCAATGTATACTATTTTGCTATTTTGTCTACCCAAAATAGCAGGTAGTCAGAATTACGCTACTTTCATGACATACTTTTGATATAATCATTACGTATCCTCGTTAAGACCGCTCTACCAATCACCATCAATTTCAGATGCTATAAAAAGGCAGCTTTATTAGACATTTCTAAGAACTGATATCTAATGGACATCGTTCCTATTTCATCCTACATAATAATTACTTTCGATGTGCTGTGTTTTTAAGAAAGGATATTATAATCGATGCAACTTATTATTTTCAAAGAAATAATTACAAAGTCAATTGTATAATAAATTCTATTTCCAAAAGAGTTACTGATTTACAACTCTATTCATCACCAATATCAGCGTCGCTTTTGTTTAGAAATAAAAAAAAGAGAACCTTTCAATACTCTATACAAAAATAATGATTTATTCATCGATTACTTTTCGTTTGTATGGAGATAGTTCTATTCAATATCACAACTATGAAAAAAGCTGCCATTGAAATCACTGGCGATACGTGACTCTGCAGCGGCCATAGAGGAACAGCGAAAGCGACAGTTCAAAATGCGCGCCATACGCGGCGACTTCGCAGCGGCACCCTCGACAAACTGAAGTTCGCTCTGAAACAGCCATCGCCGACCAATCGGAAGACTCGAAAAGCGGCTTCAGTCTTTCGAGTTCGATGTGCCATGTCTTTTTTTAAGAGAGGATTCCGAAAAGCACTGTTGTTTGCCTAAAAAATACAAAGTTCGTTGAAAGAAACGTAAAAAATGATCTTTCTCAAAATAAACATAACAAATCGCGGAAAAACGTTTTGAGCTCGTCTGGTTGTTGCAAAACTCGGCTACGGTTCGTGCCGTAAACCTACACTCGCGAGAAAAAGTTATTCCGCCCTTGTGTCGTAATATACCATACTCGTAAAAAAGAAGTAAAGGTAGGTTGAAACCAGTGTTTTCAGAGATACAATGTACGAATTGAGAACGACGATATAGCCCAGAAGTCGCTATCTGGAAGGAAATATATTAAGTAGTGCATGGTAAAAATAGTCCATTCGGACTAAAAATTAAAATAAAAATAACTAAGATTATAAAATAATTTTCAATATCAGTGTGACAAATTTATTCATACAGCGTGTATATACATATGTACGTCTCACATTTGAGACCTCACCTGCAGAACCTCAGTTCATTATGCCTATGTAAATTAAATAAAAATATGCACCTACAGGTAAGTAACTACGAAGTATTGTAGAATGATGATATTGCGCCCGTGATTGAGAGTACCAAGCCATGTGAAATTCACACTCGCCTTGAAAATACGCGGGTATTCATTCCCTATGTGCTCGGTACGTCGAAAACACGTACGCTTGCGCGTACGTCTGGCCCCACGCGGCCCGTTTATCGAACTGCAAGTGGAAAACTGACTTTACGATTTTGCAGTTGGCAGCTACAAAATTGTGAGCAGTCAGTTTTCAGCTTGCAGCCCGCATCCATCACACAGCCACACGCTCATACAACCCATACAATATAATATAAAACGATACGTACGACAACTATACTATAATATGAATTAAATAATTAAGATTAACGTAATTTTCTATAAGATAGAAAGATCTGTACATACATACAGAGATCGAGTCTCCATGGCTCGTCACTTCCACGGTAGTTAAACGACTCCAAACCCGCCTCGCATGCTCGAAAAACCATAAATATTTACATGTACTATAACTATACTATAATATGAATTAAATAATTAAGATTAACGTAATTTTCTATAAGATCGAGAGATCTGTACATACATACAGAGATCGGGTCTCCATGGCTCGTCACTTCCACGGTAGTTAAACGACTCCAAACCCGCCTCGCATGCTCGAAAAACCATAAATATTTACATGTACTATAACTATACTATAATATGAATTAAATAATTAAGATTAACGTAATTTTCTATAAGATCGAGAGATCTGTACATACATACAGAGATCGGGTCTCCATGGCTCGTCACTTCTACGGTAATTAAACAACTCCAAACCCGTCTCGGATGCTCATAACTTACACTACATTATGCTGAATCTCAGCTGCTTTCGGGTGCAACCTCCTGTAGCGTTGTTTGGCGGCTTTCATAGCGTTTGTCAGCGCAGCAACGAATGCTCGACGCGATGGTCGATCATTTCGTGCAATGCCACTGCACGACGCGGCTGCAATTAACAAAGATTTTTGTGTTAGTTAAAAATGTCAAAGCAATATTCTTAAATAAACTTACCGTAGAGCGCATCGGAAAATCGCGTCCCTTCCACTTTCGTTGTATTCGGCTCGTGTCCTAGCACCGTCAGCCTAGGAGCGAGATCGTCATCGATCGCATCCTTTACGATGAGATTGGCCCGTTCCGCAATTGAGCCGCAGCTGAGCCGAACCAAGGAAATCAACCTGCAACAGTAAATAAAAATAATGTATAGGGAGTATTGCGTCAAAATATGCATCGCGCGACTATTATTACTTACTACTCTGTCGAATTCAGCTCCTTCGATGTTCTCGAACGCCGCAAGATCCTGTGCAGCTCGCAGTGGGAGACAGTCGGGCTTTCTAGGAAAAGCACTCGACCGCTCCACGGTTACCTGCGCTTGCAGCGCATCGAAGCGTTGAAGTAGAACGCTGCAATGTAAAAAATACAATTGAAATTTTTTAAATTACATTACAGACAGACTAGAAAATTATATGACTTACTTGTATCGCTGGTTTGATTCCCTGCGATATTCTCTGAAATTATACCAGTACAATATATTATAAAAACTGCTTGTTACATAGAATGTAAAGTTCGTTTATAATTGTGTATATTACTGGAATTGTTTGTAGATTTTTGCGAGCGCTTCGATGACGGACATCCCCAACAAATCTTCCTCCGAATCCCTTACTTTGCCTTCTTGGTTCCTTCGTTTCATCGGCGGCTCGTGCAATTCTCCTTCCGATACGAGACTGTTCGAATCAGCGCTGGAACGACCTGAACTATAGAATCGCTTGTTCCTAGCAACAAGCGACTCCACACGAACAGGGGGTTCCAAAGATGAACCCGTCAACTATACACAAAATATTATTGTTTTGTAATTTAGAAATAAGTAAATAAACGGCCTATATTCATAAGAACAAGCACTATTCTCGCCTCTGCACCAGGAGTGGATGACTTTTCAAATTCCGTCTCACTCGTGACATCATTCTCGAAAATGGAGTGATCTTCCTCGTTATTTCCATTCTCGACCGCTGGGTTCTTAACGACGATATCAGCGTAGACATAGCGGCTTCCACCTACGGGAGAAATTTTACTATCAACAAATAAGTTGCCCGCGGGATCGGCAGCCTGCTGTGCCGGTGCGCAGCTCCGACCCCTGCCACGACCACGGCCAAAAGCGGCGCAAATTTTTCGCCCTGCTGCATATGATTGGCAGCCGATGCCACCCCCGACACTTAGAGTGACATCGTTGACCACTACGATGCCCTTCGTTTTCTTGGCGGTGATGTCCAAAGGATCGTCTCGAACAACCGGCTCGCAGCTATCGATTGAAATCCCTATTCAATAGTAATATGATTTAAATACAATGGACTATAAAATACCCGAACACATGAGTTTTTACGTCCTACCACTGTTGCTTCGCGCGGTTTGGAGCGCATCCATGGCCGATTTCAAGGTCGCTACATCGTTCACGATAAGCGACGGAGTCGACTGATAGGCAGTTACCGGCTGCTCGTCATCCGTCGAAGTTGACGGGTAACTACTCCCCGTCGCGTACGTCTGGTGCCAATGCGGCACCTTCGATGGCCTCCCCGAACGCCGACAACTAGGCAACTGCGTAAAAAATGATAGTGAGACGCAGCAAAAAGGGATAAAGCGCGTGTGAGAGAGAGAACACACTGCAACAGCAGAGTGAACTTCTCGTATCGTTCGCCGCCTTGCAATTGAAGAGGGCGAATCAGTTCATTTATATTTCAGGGTTTTTTTTCTCATCGACAGCCGATTATCGTTGTGTTCAGTAGCAAGCAAAATTACCAAATAATGACCGAATAACTGAATTTGAATTATAAAGAATCATCCATTGCAAAAAAAAAAACATTTTTACGTTATCTCGACAATTACGTTAAATTAATTATAAAAAATTATCCACTTAAAATAATAAAAAGCTATAAAAATGCAAAAATTAATCAAACCGATCAAAGTTTAAAAAGGAAAAATATGACCTTGAAATTTTCTGCATCTGCAAAAAAAATTACTTCGGCAAGGTGTAGTGCCTAAACTATTGACTTGGGAAGAAAAAGTCTAGGGACTTTTCTTTTCCTTTGTCATTTATCTTTCAACGGATTTTTTCAAAAAAAATTTTAGACTGTTTTTCGAAAAAGTATAGCCAATTTGTTGCAATCGAAAAAGAAACAAAAAAGTCTTATAGAATGTTGTTGTTCAAGCAATATCTAAGGTGTAAAGCGTGTCAAAGCAGCCAATTGGCTGTACTTTTTCGATAAACAGTCTAAAAATTTTTTGAAAAAATCCGTTGAAAGATAAATGAAAAAGGAAAAGAAAAGTCCGCAGACTTTTTTTCCCAAGTCAATAGTTTAGGCGCTACACGTTGCTAAAAAAAAAAATTGTGAAAAAATATTTCGAAAAATCGGTTGTTAGGCAATCGAAAAAGAAACAAAAAAGTCTTATAGAAAGTTGTTGTTCAAGCAATATCTAAGGTGTAACAGCGTGTCAAAGCAACAAATTGGCTCTACTTTTTCGATGAACAGTCTAAAAAAATTTTTGAAAAAATCCGTTGAAAGATAAATGAAAAAGGAAATGAAAAGTCCGCAGACTTTTTTCCCTAAGTCAATAGTTTAGGCGCTACACCTTACCAAAGTAATTTTTTTTGCAGATGCAGAAAATTTCAAGGTCATAGGAAAAATCAGGAACCTAATACGTATAATCTGTTAGCAAAGCGGGTAAGGACAAATATAGCAACGATCGAGATGATTTCTCCGGTGACTGTCGCTGACGCCGACATACGCTCGTTACTGCCTTTCCGTCACAAGACACACGAGTGCGAGAAAGACAGTAACAAGGGATAAAGCGCGTGCGAGAGAAAGAACACTCTGCAGCAGCAGAGCGAACTTCTCGTCTCGAGCGCTTTCTTGCAGACCGCGAGGGTGAATCTGTTCATTTTGTTCCGTTTTTTTTTTCATCTGCAGCCAATTATAGTTGCGTTCAATAGATGGAAGAATTAGCAAATAACAACTGCCTTTTTTATCAGGTAAATTTTAATTACAACGTATGTTTCATTTCTAAAAACGCGATTTTACGTTGTCTAAAGAATTGAGTCTAATTAATTACAAAATTTGTCCCACCTGACATTATACGACAAATCGAATGATATTGCAGCGAATAAAATTTGTCCCTAGACCGCAGAAGTATTACTCCCTGTGTTGCGAACGAGAAATGCCGAAAAGAATAGCATAAAAAAAAAGACACTTTGTTCTTCTCCGAGAGTCGCTGGCGCCCAGATACGCTCGCTACTGCCTCGTCGTTTCGACATGCGAGTGAGAGAGACACAGCAACAAAGGGCAACGCGAGTGCAAGAGAGCGAATCCGCTTTGTTGAGTGGACTTTTCGTTTAGCGCGCTGCCCTGGAAATCGCGAAATTAATTTTTGTTTCTTGTGGAATTTAGTACAAAAATTCTCGCTTATTGTTGCGTTTGCGTTATAAAAAAATTAGCTAATAAAAACTTTTGTTGTTTATTATTTATCAGTTTAATTTAAATTATAAAAAATCATTTATTAAAAGAAACCGCTTTTTCCGTTGCCTCGATAATTTTATTTAATGTTTTTGTGTAAAATGTTACCGAATACAATTGTGTTTAGCAGTCAAAATGCAAATATTTATAAAATTGAAAAAATAAGTTGATAGGAAGTTATATTAAGTTATACGCGATATCACGACGTTACTGGTCGCTCTCTAGCGCCTTGCCGCCCGATCGCATAAAGTAAGAAGTGAGAAGCAGCAACACTGGGACGATGTGTGACTGTTAATTTTTTTAAATATAATAATTTACGTACATCGTTCCTGTCTTTGTTTTGTCTCACGAATTATGTCTAATTAATTACAAAAAATTGACCCACCTGATATTATAAATAGCTGTAAAAATGTAAAAATTGTTACATGTGTTATAAGCAAGAAATACCGAGAAAATTAGTATCGAAACAATCAAAAAACGTAAGAGGCTCGCTACTGCCTCGCCGCTTCAATACATGCGAGTGAGAGAGACGCAGCAGCGAATGACAATGTGCGTGCGAGAAAGAGAGAGAGAGAACACACTAGCATTTGAGAGTGTACTTCTCGCCTCGTGTGCTACCCTGTAAAACGCGAAAACAATTTTTTTTTTTTCGGGATATTTGTTAAAAACGACTGGATTACTATTACGTTGACGAGATCGAAAAACTAGCAAACAAAACCAGATATTTTTATGAAATGAACTTGGACTATAAAAAGAAATTGAATTTTTACGTTTTCTCAATAATTATTTCCGATTATTTGTAAAAAAAAAAGTATTGCACCCGAAATAATAAGATACTGTGAAAATACAACAAAAAAAAACACGACAAATCGAATGATATTGCAGCGAATAAAATTTGTCCCTAGACCGCAACAGTATTGCTCCCTGTGTGCGAGCGAGAAAGGCCGAGAAGGATAGCACGAAAACAAACGCTTAATCCGCCGACCGTCGTTGACGCCCGTACACTCTCCCTACTGCCTCGTCGTTTCAATATGTGCGAGCTAGAGAGACGCAGCGACAAAAGAGTGCAAGAGAGCGAACACACAATTATTGTAGTGTATTTTTCGCCTCGTGTATTGCCCTGAATAACGCGAAAATATTTTGTTTTTCGGGTTATTTTGTAAAAAAAATTCTAGATTATTATTACGCTGACGAGATGGAAAAATAAGCAAAGGAATCCAGCCAATTTTCATTAAATTAATCTGAATTATAAAAAAAATTTCATTGAACATTTTTTTTTTTAAATTTTTACCTGTCTCACTAATTATTTCTGATAAGTTGTAACAAATGATTGAACTTTAAATGAGGATATGCCGTGAAAATTTAGAAACACTACGAAAAATCGAATCAAAGTAATGCGAATAAAATTTGTCCCAAGACCACAGCAGTATTACTCCCTGTATTGTGAAGGAGAAAGGCGGAAAAGCATAGTATCAAAACAAACGCTTTGTCCTTCTCCGAGAGTTGCTGGCGCCCGGACACGCTCGCTTCTGCCTCGTCGCTTCGACATGCGAGTGAGAGAGACACAGCAACAAAGGGCAACGCAAGTGCGAGAGAGCGAACCCGCTTTTTGGCGTGGACTTTTCGGTTAGCGCGCTGCCCTGGAAATCGCGAAATTAAGTTTTTTTTCTTGTGAAATGTACAAAAATTCTCGCTGATTGCTGCGTTTGCACGATGAAGAAATTGGATAATAATAACTTTTTTTTAAGTAAAATTTAAATTATAAAAAATCATTTACTAAAACAACCGCTTTTTTCCGTGGCCTCGAAAATTTCATTTAAGGTTTTTTTGTAATAATGTTACGGAATACTTATTGAAAATATAAGTTGATAGTAAGTTATTATATTAAATTATACGCGATATCGCGACGTCATTAGTTGCTCTGTAGCGCCTTGCCGCCCGATGGCATAAAGTAAAAAGCGAGAAGCAGCAGCACTGGGACGATGTGTGCGACTGTACATTTTTTTAAATATAGTAATTTACTTACGTCGTCCCCGTCATTATTTTCGTCGAACAAAGTTGCCAGTTCGTCTTCGATCGCCTCGTTGTTGGACATCGTGGGCCGTCCGTCGGTAGGTCTCGATACAAGAAGATGCGGCACCGTCACAACGTCGAAAATTCACTAAACTCCCTGAAAGAAAAAGCCTGAAAAACAAAACCACTACCGGGTAATGCACAAAACGCGCAATAAATATTGTTGAAGTACGAAATATCACTCGAAACACTCCCGAAATAAGACCTCTACAGGAATCGATAAGTGCACCAAGAGATTCTCGAAAGAACTGAGGAGAGATGATCGAATCCCGCGCCGAGTGTCCGTCTTAACCGGCGAGAAAAGAACAAGGAACGTTTAAAAATTTTCCGATTGGTTTCCACCCCTTCACGCGCTGCCCAATGACCGTGTTTCATTCTCGCGCGTGGTGAAAAAAAGCGCACAGGCAAATGAGGCCGCAAAGACAAACGTCTCATCATTGGCGCTCTTGACGATTGGTCGGCGCGTGAAGGGGTGGAAACCAATCGTGGAGTTTTAGGTAACACGTTGTTCATTTCGCACCTCGCCAGCCGGCTACTCAGAACATCCGCCCGATCAGTTCGCGCCAACAAGTTCTCGAGGAACACGTTTCGCGAGTGTTTCTTGTGCGAGTGTTTCTTGTGAAAGTTCGTGCTTCAGCGGTATTTATTGCACATTTTGTGCATTGCCCGGTAGTGCTTTTGTTTTTCAGACTGTTTCTTTCAGTGTATTAAGTGAAAATTCGACGTCAAGATCCTGCCGCATCTTCTCATATCGAGATCAACTATCGGACGGGACCAAACAACGAGGCGATCGACGACGAACTGGCAGCTTTGTTCGGCGAAAACAATGACGGGGACGATGTAAGTAAATTATTATATTTAAAAAAATCTACAGTCGCACACATCGTCCCAGTGCTGCTGCTTCTCACTTTTTACTTTATGCCATCGGGCGGCAAGGCGCTAGAGAGCGATTAATGCTGACGTGATATCGCGTATAATTTAATATAATAATAACTTACTATTAACTTATTTTTTCAATAAGTATTCCGTAACATTATTACAAAAAAACCTTGAATGAAATTTTCGAAGCCTCGGAAAAAAGCGGTTTTTTAGTAAATGATTTTTTATAATTTAAATTTTACTTAAAAAAAAAAGTTATTTTTATCCAATTTTTTCATCGTGCAAACGTAACAATCAGCGAGAATTTTTGTGCATTTCACAAGAAAAAAAACTTAATTTCGCGATTTAAAATTAAACAGGGAGGCAGTAGCGAGAGTATGCCGGCGTCAACGACGGTCGGCGGATTAAGCGTTTGCTGTGGTCTTGGGACAAATTTTATTCGCTGCAGTATCATTCTGTTTTTTCTCAGTTTTTTACTATTTCGAGTGCAATAATTTTTTACAACTAATCAGAAATAATTGTCGAGAAAAAGTAAAAATTCAAATATATATACATATATATATATATATATTTTTTTTTTAATTAAAGATTTTTTATAATTCAGGTTCATTTCATAAAAAATGTCTGGTTTTATTTGCTAATTTTTTCATCTTGTCAACGTAATAGTAATCCAGTAGTTTTTAACAGAATATCCCGAAAAAAAATTGTTTTTGCGTTTTGCAGAGCAGCCCACGAGGCGAGAAGTACACCCTCCAATGCTAGTGTGTTTTCTCTCTCTCTCGCACGCGCATTGTCATTCGCTGCTGCGTCTCTCTCACTCGCATGTATTGAAGCGGCGATGCAGTAGCGAGCGTCTACGTTTTTTTATTGTTTCGATGCTCATTTTCTCGGTCTTTCTTGCTTGTAACACATGTAACAATTTTGACATTTTTAGCTATTTATAATATCAGGTGGGTACATTTTTTGTAATTAATTAGACATAATTCTTGAGACAAAACAATGACAGGGACGATGTGAGTTAATTATCATATTTAAAAAAATGAACAATCGCACGTATCGTCCCAGTTCTGCTGCTTCTCGCGTCTTACTTTGTCATCGGGCGGCAAGGCGCTAGAGAGCGACCAGTGACGTCGTGATATCGCGTATAATTTAATATAATAATTTCCTATCAACTTATTTTTTCAATTTTATACATATTTGCATTTTGACTGCTATAAGAAATTGTATTCCGTAACATTTTACAAAAAAACATTAAATGAAATTTTCTAGGCAACGAAAAAAAGCGGTTTTTTTAAATACATGATTTTTTATAATTTAAATTATACTGATAAATCATAAACAAAAAAAGTTATTATTAGCTATTTTTTTCATCTCGCAAACGCAACAATAAGCGAGGATTATTGTACTAGATTTCACAAGAAAACAAAATTAATTTCGCCATTTCCAGGGCAGCGCGCAAACCGAATAGTCCACTCAAGAAAGCGGGTTCGCTCTCTCGCACTCGCGTTGCCCTTTGTTGCTGTGCCTCTCTCACTCGCATGTTGTAACGACGATGCAGTAGCGAGCGTGTCCGTGCGCCAGCGACTCTCGGAGAAGAACAAAGTGTTTGTTTTTATGCTATGCTTTTCGGCATTTCTCGCTCGCAACACAGGGAGTAATACTTCTGTAATCTTGGGAAAATTTTATTCACATTAGTTTGTTTCCATTGTTCGTGATGTTTTCAAAGTATCACAGCATACCATTATTTGAGGTGCAATATTTTTTTACAGCTCAAAAGAAATAATTGGCGAGACAAAGTAAAAATTCAATTTTTTTTTCAATGACATTTTTTTTATAATTGAGATTAATTTGATAAAAAATGGCTATTTTTTTGATTATTTTTCTATCTTGTCAACGTAATAATCCACATTTTTTTACAAAATAACCCGAAAAAGAAAATGTTTTCGCGATATTCAGGGTAGTACACGAGGCGAGAAGTCCACTCTACAATAATTGTGCGTTCGCTCTCTCGCACTCTTCTGTCGCTGCGTCTCTCTATCTCGCACGTATTGAAACGGCGAGGCAGTAGTGAGAGTGTACGGGCGTCAACGATAGTCGGCGAAGGATTAAGCGTTTGGTTTTGTGCTATTCTTCTCGGCCTTTCTCGCTCGCAAAACACAGGGAGCAATACTGCTGCGGTCTTGGGACAAATTTTATTCGTTGCAGTATCATTCGATTCGTCGTGTTTTTTTTGTTTGTACGTTTTTTCTCAGTCTTTTATTATTTCGAATATAATAATTTTTTACAACTAATCAGAAATAATTGTCGAGAAAAAGTAAAAGTTCTTTTTATTTTTCAATGAAAGATTTTTTATAATTCAGATTCATTTTATAAAAAATGGCTGGTTTTATTTGCTAATTTTTCCATCTCGTCAACGTAATAATAATCCTGTAGTTTTTAACAGAATATCCCGAAAAAAAATTGTTTTTGCGTTTTACAGGGGGAGCGCACGAGGCGAGAAGTACACTCCCCAATGCTAGTGTGTTCTCTCTCCCGCACGCGCATTGTCATTTGCTGCTGCGCCTCTCTGACTCGCATGTATTGAAGCTTCGAGGCAGTAGCGAGCGTCTACGTTTTTTGATTATTTCCATGCTATCTTTCTCGGTCTTTCTTGCTCGTAACACATGTAACAATTTTTACATTTTTACAGCTATTTATAATATCAGGTGGGTCAATTTTTTGTGATTAATTAGACGCAATTCTTGAGACACCGTAAAAACGCGTTTTTAGAAATGAAACATTCGTTAGAATTAAAATTTACCTGATAAAAAAGGCGGTTATTATTTGCTAATTTTTTCATCTATTGAACGAACTATAATCGGCTGCAGATGAAAAAAAAAACGGAACAAAATGAACAGATTCACCCTCCCGGTCTGCAAGAGAGCGCTCGAGACGAGAAGTTCGCTGTGCTGTTGCAGAGTGTTCTCTCTCTCGTACGCGCTTGGCCTTGTTACTGCCTCTCTCGCACTCGTGGGAAACTCGGAGGAAACATTTCCATCGGTTCTACATTTTTCTTTGCCCGCTTCGGTCGCAGAACATACGATTTCGCGTCCTGGTTTTTGTTTTCAATTTTTTATGCGATTGTTTCATTTTTTTGTTTTTATCAGCTATTAATAATTTTCAGTAGAATAATTAAAAAAAAATTAACGTAATTGTCAAGATAACGCAAAAATGTGTTTTTTTTTGTAACATTCTTTATAATTCAAATTCACCTAGTAAACAAAATTCAGTCATTTTTTGCTAATTTTTCCATCTAGTGAGCGCAACGATAATTGGCTGCAAATGAAAAAAAAAATGAAAAAATTAATAGATTCACCCTCGCGATTTGCAAGAGAGCGCGCGAGGCGAGAAGTTCGCTCTTCTGTTGCTGTTGTGGCGGCGAGGCAGTAGCGAGCGTATGTCGGCGTCAGCAACAGTCAGCGGAGGAGGAAACATGTCGATAGATATTACATTATTCTTTGGCTGCTTTGCTCGCACAACATACGATATAGGGACCTGATTTTTGATTTTAGTTTTTCATTGGATTATTCGATTTATTTTTGTTTTTTCAGTTATTTATTATTTTTAATATGATATTTTTTTATAATCAATTTAACGTAGTTGTCGAGATAACGTAAAAATGTTTTTTTAAAATGTTAATGTGAATTTCAATTATAAGTATTCTTTATAACTCAAATTCACTTAGCAAAAAAATTCATTCGTTGTTTGCTAATTTTGCCATTTCGCCAAAGAAAATGGACTGATGTGTCCTCGCGATTTGCAGGGCGAAACATCCACTCTGCTGTTGTAGTGTTCTCTCTTTCTCTCCCGCGCGCTATATCCCTTGTTACTGGCTTTCTCGCATCCATGTGTCTTCTGACGGCAAGGCAGTAGCGAGCTTTTATCGCTGTCAGCGACAGTCATCGGAGAAGTCATCTCAATCATCACTGCATTTTTCTTTACTCGCTTTGCTTACGGAATATACGTATTAGGATCCGGATTATTTTTCAATGTTAATTCGATTAATTAAATTTTGCATTTTTACGGCTATTTATTATTTTCGATGGGATAATTTTATATAAAATTAAACGTAATTGTCGATATAAAATATTTACTTTTTAATGTAAAATTCTTTATAATTCAAATTCAGTTATTTAGACATCATTTGCTAATTTTTCCATCTACTTAATGTAACGATAATCGGCGTTCAAGGAGAAAAAATCCTGAAATAAAAATGAACTGATTTGCCCTCGCGATTCGCAAGATGGCGCACGAGGCGAGAAGTCCACTCTGCTGTTGCAGTGTGTTCTCACTCTCGCACGCGTTTCATCTTTAGTCACTTGCCTCTCTCCCGCTCGTGTGTCTTTTGACGGCGAGGCAGTAGCGAGCGTATATCGTAATCACTGACAGCTACCGGAGATCTTATCTCGATTGTTGCTACACTTTTCTTAACCCGCTTTTCTTACAGAATATACGAATTAGGATCCCGATTTTTTATGTCAAATTTTAGTTTGATTGATTTATTTTTGTATTTTTACGGCTATTGATTATTTTGAGTGGAATAATTTTATATGATTAATTTAACGTAATTTTGAAGACAGTAAAAATTTTATTTTTTTTTTAGTGAAAGATTTTTTGTTATTCAAATTTATATAATGAAAAAATTGCGCTCCTTGTTGATGCCTCCGTCACACTCGTGTGTTTTCTGACGTTGATTCTGCGATGAAGACATTCTTTTTGGTCCTACTCTACTTTGCGTACCTCTCTGGCACCCTAGCTTCCTTAACTTTAACTGTATAATGTTGGTAATCTGTAAAACTTCTGTGAAACTCCTGTCTACTTTTTTCCTTAATTACCTCCCTGTCCGATGATGAACATATTCTCACTCCAGGATCGATGGGATTTAGTTTCTTTATTTTGAATGTCGAGTCGAATATCTGAGGGCGCTTCCCAAGTACCACAAAATTATCCTTGGGTCCGGTACACGATCCGTATTGCTTTTTCGCAGTGAAAATAATTTGCTGTAAAATTTCGAGTATCATAATTCACCAGTTCTGAAAAAAGAATTGTATGTAACTCGCAAAGTATTTTTTTTTGCTTTTTTATTCAATTAATTTTTGCGTTGTCACCACCATCAATCCATTATGTCGTGCAATCTTTTCTGCAAATGATTAAACGTATTATTCAAGGCATCGCAGAAATATGATTTACTTATCATTTAACAAAGATTACAACTTTAAAAATAATCTGAAGAGGCCTAAATTTCAAATGTTGTTTTCTAATGTTTCCTTCTCGTTAATATATCAATAGTTATTGCCTGTCTGTGAAAATAAATCCTGGAAAAATAAACCGATTTATACTTGCGCTTTCAAGGTCTGCATGTTATGTTTGGATGTTATGCGATGACAAAACCCATTTAAAACAAGAGCCGTTGCTTTTGTTCCTTCCTTATACGCTTGACCTCTTCTCGATGCTTTTGCATTTTTATTTATTATACACGGAAAAAAATAATCGGTTGGCACAACCAAGAAATCAGTCGGCACAACCATTCGATTATTCTGATTTTCCTGCAACTCAGTTTCGTTGTGTCAACCAAAAGGAATTGGTTGCACGAACCAAGTCTCGTTGGTAAATAGCTATTAGTTGCGCCAACTAACCGAATAGTTGAGACAACTATTCGAGTAAGAAGGAGCTCAAGTATTCGAGCTTGTCTGAACCAATCGCGTTATTCATTTTCGAAGTAGAATTTCACTACTAGTTCGATGAATATCGGAAATTACCGCAAATCGTTCGGTGTACGTCATAATTAAATCTTTAATCGTACCGTTATTAGGTTATGTACAAACATGATTCGTGCTTTAAACGACATAATATCGAACAGCTTTAACGTACTATTTTTAGGTTATGTATAAGTACGATTGGCATTTCGAACCAGAGTTGTAAATCCCCATTAATTCATGAGATATAGTTTACAGTACAATTTGTTTTGTAATTATGATTTCATAATAATAATATGTAGTGATTATAAAATAGAGCGTAAACATTTGATTAGCTGTAAAAAATACAAATTGTGGAAATAAGTAATGCATTACTTTCTTAATGCATTAATTATTTTTTTCCATTTTTTCAAAAGGATTACCGTGAATTTTTATTTAAAAATAATAATTTTTGCAGATCCGGTGCGATGGTCTAGTGGTTAGTGTACTGGCCTCTAGTCCAGAGCATCGGTAGGTCGCGGGTTCGATTCCCGGTGCCGTCGATTTTCGTCGAAAAATAAATACGGACGCGATGAAGCTCCAGATGTATACATGGGACCCACACAGGTATTTCTACCTGTGGGGGTCACATGTATACAGCTGTAGTCCGTGTTTATATTCTCGACGAAACGTGACGTAGCTCCGGTGCCGTGAGGCGAACTCGAGACCGGCTATATCGGCATAGGTTTTCCGCAGTTTCCCTATGCCCATGGCAGCAATGCTATGGCGAATGCGATATAGAGGGGCATTAGGATGAGTGGCTGCGGACAACACTCTAAGAGGGGTCTCTATGAAGGAACGGGGAAAAGGGTAGAGGGGCAAAAAGCGTAAAAGCCTGAAGAAGGCATACGAAAGTAACCATTAATAAAAAAAAAAATAATAATTTTTGCAGCCATTCCAAAGTTTAATCATCGTATTATGATCGCTACATGTTATTATTATAAAATCATAATTATAGAGCTGATCGTATCATCATCATTATTTCTATAAGTATTAGGCATTTACAACTCTGCTCGAACGGTACAATTACAGCTTTAATAATACCGTTTTTATTCTTTTCAGGTAATTAAAAAATGAGGGGTTTTAATGTTTTAAATGTTTTTATTCATTCATTTCCCGTATCTCATTTTTCAGGTAATTAAAAAATAAACAATACGTTTTTACGAAAATATTTTTTTTATTTGTTTATATCCTTACATAACTTATAAAATATGCCTCACACCGATGAACTGTTGTCCACTGTCTATCCTATGGTAAATGCAGACAAATAGGGTGAACAACGACGCAGGTTCTAGTAATTTAGGAAAAATAAAAAATAACAAAACTGACATTCAGCGTAAAGTCTGGGAGAAGTGCTTCAAATAGTTAGCATAAAGTCT
Source organism: Ephialtes manifestator (assembly GCA_963970395.1). Lineage (NCBI taxonomy): Eukaryota > Metazoa > Arthropoda > Insecta > Hymenoptera > Ichneumonidae > Ephialtes > Ephialtes manifestator. Next base: position 6,212,012 of record OZ019970.1, read on the forward strand.
GTAAGAAGTTCTTCAAATAGTTAGCATAAAGTCTGTAAGAAGTTCTTCAAACAGTTAGCGTAAAGTCAGTATGAGAAGTTCTTCAAATAGTTAGCGTAAAGTCAGTATGAGAAGTTCTTCAAATAGTTAGCGTAAAGTCAGTATGAGAAGTTCTTTAAATAGTTAGCGTAAAGTCTGTAAGGGACTGTTCTTCAAATAGTCAACGTAAAGTCTATAAGGGGGTCTTTAAATAGTGAGCGTAAAGTCAGTTCTCACAAACTTTACACTGGCTATTTGAAGAATCTCTTAGAGACTTTACACTGACTATTTGTGAACTTCCAAAACTGACTTTACACTAACTATTTGAAGAATTTCTCACACTGACTTTACGCTAACTATTTGAAGAACTTCTCACACTGATTTTACTCTAACTATTTGAACAACTTCTCACAGACTTTGCACAGATTATTTAAAAAACTGAGTGCAGTCGTAGAAACCTGTCATCTACCAAGAGTAGAGGACAGTTTTGCGTACAGAGCAAAATATGAAAAATATTTTTTTATAATTTATATTATAATTAAATGCGGTAAAATAGAAAAAAAACTAAGGCGACAATGAACAATTGCGACAATAAAGACAATATTATTAATACATTGCATATTATCCTGTACTGCCATAACCGGTATTACCGGTAACCTCCGCAAAAGTGAGGTTATACCGGCATATTTACATTCGATTGTAAATTGAAGACGAAAAACTCATTGCCAATATTTTGAACATTAATAAAAGTGCACTTACCTATTAATTATAATATAGATAATCGCTATTCTCGCTGAATGATTGGTATTATCGTAGTATAAATCGTAATAAAAAACGCGCACTTGTTGCTATACTCGATTCACATTTGACTCGACAGCTATGAGCCGTTGTGACCGTCAAAATTCGAATAGTTGCCGCAACCATTCGATTCCTTGAGTTTATTATTTTATTAGAACGAATCGTGAATAGTTACCACAACCATTTAACGCGGTTGTAGCAACTGACGTATTAGTTGCTGCAAGTAATCGCAAAAAACCGCTGTACAGCAACGTGAAGAATTAGTTGCTACAACCAAACTTTTTTTCCGTATACCTGTAATGCAGATAAAGTAACGCTGAAACCAAATTAAATTCCGATATTTATAAGATGGGTATTTTCAGGTAATCGCAGCAGTACCAAAAGATTCAACTGATTGTGACGCCACTGGCGATCAACTTGTTGCAGAAAGACAAATATTTCAGGTTTTATTCATGTTCTTCTCCGATGTCCAGTTTATGACTCTTCCTTCGCAACTGACACATTTTTTCTTAATTTTTAGCTTGTTGGTTGGTTCGTGTCAACAATGAAGCGGCTTACGTCGAGTTCACGTGGCCGTAAGCCTTTCTCCGAACTTGGATCGCAGCAGCGGAGTATAATAAGAGACGCATGGCGAAATAGTTTAATTCCCTCAACCGAGATTTCTGATCCACTGCACGTTGTTGACAGAGTGCAAACGAGACCATCGAGTGATTCTGTGCTGATGTCCGTCGACTCTGTCAGTTCTCTATCGAAAACGAATTCAATTGGTGCGGTCGATAACGATTTAGTAGATGCTTCGTTGAACGATATTTCTGATGACGAAACGGAAGATGAGGTGAACGGTTACGACAGCAATTGCTACGGATGTGGTTTCCCCTGCTTTCTCTCCGGATGTTGTGCCACCTATGGATGTAGGTGCATCTACATTCGCTGATGATATTGCAACGTGCTTTGTCGCAGATAATATAAGCCAGAAGGGAGGTGACAGTATACTTGCTGTATTACGTAAGCATGAATGCTTTAATTCGCTTCCGAATTCGACCAAAACCCTCTTGGCCATGAAACATCGGCCGTCGGCGTTAGGGGATGTCGAGCCTGGTCAGTATCTTCATTTAGGATTCGAGTCTGCTTTAGTTCGTCTCCTGAAATGCATGAAATCGACAGAAATTCCTTCCATCCTCAATATCGATGTTAGTACTGATGGAGCCACACTAGGGAAGAGCTCGAAGTACCAAATTTGGCCGATTCAGTGCAGAAATGTAAACGTTGATCCCGTTCAAGTCGAAATAATCGGCGTATATAGAGGATTAAAAAAACCTACGAGCGCGATGGATTTTTTTAAGCTCTTCATCAATGAGGCGATCAAATTAATCGAGGACGGTGGTGTAATGTATTCCGGAAGAAGAATTCGCATCTCCTTTAGGGCGCTAATTGCTGACGCACCCGCAAGGGCGTTCATTCTCAACCACAAGGGCCATAATTCCTACAATCCGTGCTCCAAGTGTAAGGTTAACGGAAATTACGTGAACGGTCGAATGACCTTCGCTAGTCTCGATAATATTCCTCGAACCGATGACGAATACCGTCGAAAAATCGATGAGGATCATCACAAGGACGGTGATAGCCCCCTATCGCATCTTTCCATGGATCTGGTGCGGCAAGTACCTTTTGAGTATATGCATCTCGTGTGTCTTGGCATAATGAAACGGATGCTAATGGCGATGGTTGATGGCAAGTTTGCAGTAGCGGCTAAGCTGTCTTCGTGCCAAATCAGTTTTATTTCGGAGAGACTCGAATGTTTGGCAGATTATTGTCCGACCGAGTTCTCACGTCGCCCAGAATCGATTGCATATTACAATTCGTATAAAGCCACTCAGTTCCGACAAATTGTACTCCATACAGGCCCAGTAATTTTTGAGGGGATCGTCAGCGATGACCATCTGCAACATTTTCTTCTGTTGCACGCCTCCCTGCGTATTTTAGCGTCGGCTTCTCCATCGGAATATCAACTCTGCTATGCCGAAAAGGCTTTGCACATCTTCGTGAGACAGTGCACGAATTTGTATGGTGAAAAGTTGTCAGGTTACAATATTCATTGCCTGCTACATCTTGTCGAGGACGTCAAATTGCTCGGTCCCATCGACGGATATTCTGCCTTTCCTTACGAGAATAATATGAGAATCTTCCGCGGTTACTGCAGAAAACCTGACCACAGTTTGCAGCAAATCGCGAATCGACATGCTGAGCAAGCCAAATGAATTGAGAAACACTCGTTCAGACCATCATCCAGTACACCTGTAGCTCTAAATCAGCATAGCGAAGGGCCTCTTCCGGCTGACATTTTGCAAGGAATCAATCTCAGGATAAAGCAGTATCGTCGGGTCAGGTGTAAACGATTCGTTCTTGCAGCAACGAAACGCGACAGTTATTGCATTACGAAGGACGGGTCTGTTGTTGTCGTCTGCAACATTATAGTCCTGGATGAGGAAATTCTTTTGGTGTCCAGGAAGTTTCCTCGCGTCACTTCGTTTTATGATGTTGCGATTCCTTCATCATCTGTTGACTGTTACAAGTGTTCCGAACTCGAAGGCGAGCTTGTTCTCGTAAGGTTCGGAGATATAGCCAACAAAGGTTACCGCATGCCTCATTGGTTGCCTCGTCAGTATGGAGACGGAGGCCAACAAACATTAGCTGAAGGAGAGTTCATTGTTACGTCAATGGCCTGCGACGCATATTATTAGAACTCACCGGAAATATAAGAATTCACGTCGGCATAATTTCTGTGCTTGATTTCTCTATCGACTTCCCTCCGGCCCGATAATTTTAGGAACTATTTGCGTTACGTAGTTTAAGTAGGATAATTAGAAGTTCCCAGGGACGTCTCCGCGACGGGTACTGAGCAATAAGTTTTCTATCGTTTCAGGTCATTCTCATCGTTATGCGGCCCTTCGCTCGACTCCCGACACCTCTCTCTCACTCGCTCTCTCATTCGCTCTTAACCGCTAACATTCGGCCATCCTTCATAATATTCGTCCTCGAATTATTACAGTTTTGGTTCACAGTTTTATTCATTCTCTGGTCGGTCGGACGCCTATCAACATGCTTATGTCTAATATCTATAACTACATTGGCTTTATTGGCAACAGTCATTTATCAGTCCTTCGCAACACTTCACTTGACATAGTCCTTGAGCCGTTCCGGCGCTTTACGAATTCGCCGCGGCCTCGAAGCTTGCTGACTTTGCTCAATCACAGTAGGTTCGGATACACCTGCTGGCTCTTTTTCGCACGGTACTGTAGCACCGATTTCGTGGATCGTTGGTTCTTCTGGTTCGATCTCGTCGTGAACTGATCGAGTTTCGATTTCTTCCGGCTCGATGTTATCGTCTTTTTCGAGATTTTCATCCATCTCATCTTCGTCATCATCAGTAGCTTTCCACAGTCTCAGCTGGCTTACATGCGCCGTGGAGTTGTATTTTCTTCCCGTTGCGTCCTCACGTAAAGTCGCGACTCCATAGGTGTCGTTTGGCAGGACTTTTGTTATTACCAACGGTCCTCGATTTCGTTTTTCTAGTTTTGTAGACTCTCCCGTCGCCTGCGGAACTATTTTCATGTACACAATGTCCCCACAGTCGTAATTCACGTTCACTCTTCTTCCGCGATCGTAGTATTCTTTGTACTTGCGCTGTCCTTCCTTAATTTTCTCGGTCGCCTTTTCGCGCAGATTCTCGGGTCGTTCGTATCGTCGTCGCTCCTCGACTACAGTCAATCTTCTCAATGCTCCATCGTCCGCTGTCGGCGAGTAGCCGTACAATAACTCAAACGGAGTTTTGCCCGTTGTCTTGTTGACTGAGTTATTTAGATCTCGTGCCACCTTTAGCAGGTTTTGATCCCAGTCTCGGCCGTCTTTGTTCCCGTCGAGTGTCGCCATTATCGCTGGAAGTAGCGTTCGATAGGCCCGTTCGACCTGTCCATTTGCCTGGGCATGTCGCGGCGAATTCAGTACATGCTGTATGCCGTGCTTCTTACACCACTCGGCAAATTTCGCGGAGGTGTAGCAGGTCCTTCGGTCGGTTACTACTCGTTCCGGTGCTCCATACTCCAACACAAAGTTCTCCATTCTCCTCACTACATTCTCGGCGTTTGTGTTTCGTACTGCTTCTAGTCGCAGATACTTCGTCAGATTGTCCACCATCACCAGTATGTATTTGTTACACTTGGAGCTCCTAACAAACGGTCCCAGATGATCCAAGTGCAGAACTGCGAACGGTTGCGCGCCTTGAGGGATGAGGTGCAGTTCGCCGGGCTGCTTCCCTGTTTGTGCCTTCGCCATCAAGCAGTGCAAGCATACGGCGGTGTGCTGTTTGATATATCGTCTCATTTTTGGAAAGTAGTAGTACCGATTCAACTTTGCAAGGGTTCTGTCCAGCCCGAAATGGCCGCTCAAGTCGTGAAATCTTACCGCCATCGCTTTCCTCAAGGCTCTCGGCACTACGTACTTCTGTTGTCCTCGCTCGTTCTTGAACAAGACGCCGTCTATCAATTGGTAGTCGCTCACCAGTCCCCTTTCGTACGCCGAATACTCGGTCAGATTCTTCTCTCGCAGAACGGTGATCTTCTGTTGTAGCTCTTCGTCTTGTGATTGATACATGAGTACTTCATCTTCCTCGTCCGCCAACGAAAACACACACACCCGTTCGTCAGTCGGCTCGGAACTGCACGCTCGGTGCCCGATTTCGAAGTTGAACTCGTTCAGCGCATGATACCACCGACAAACTTGTGGATTTTGCGTCTTTTGCGCGTTCAGGAACACCAGCGCCTGGCAATTGGTCGCGATCAGAAAGTTGATGTTGATTAACAAAAACCGTAGTCGGTTAGTCGCCCACACTATCACCATTAGCTCCAACTTGCTTGAGTGATACGAACGCTCCATGTGTAAGCGTCCGTCGGTGTCGCGTTGTAACAAGATCGCCGCCAACCCATGACTACTCACGTCCGTATGTAGTTCGGTGTGTCTCGCCGGGTCGAATAATTTCAAGACCGGTCGGCTGGTCAGCGCCTGTTTCAAGTCGGCGAAAGCTGCGTCGGTTCGCTCGTTCCACTCGAATGGTTTTCCCGCTTTCAATAGCTCGTACAAAGGGGATGCTCGCCACGAAAACTTCTCCACGAGTCGCCGGAAAAATCCCGCTTGTCCCAAGAACCGTCTCACTTCGTGCACATTCACTGGTCGCGCAAAGTCCTCTATTGCTCGCAACTTCCGCTCGCCCGGTTCGATCCTGCCCGCCGTAATTTCGAATCCCAGATACAATACTCGTTGTTTCAAAAACTCACATTTGCTTAACCGCACCGTCAAGCCCGCTTTTCGCAGCGCCTCGAATACCATGACGAGCCGTTCTCTCAAATCTTCCCAGTCGCGTCCCGGCATGAGTACATCGTCCAAATAGAACAGTACCACCTTGTTTCGGAGCGGTCCCAAAACACGCTGCATCATCTTTGTAAAGTAAAAGGGTGCGTTGGTCAGCCCAAAAATCATTCGGGTGAATTCTCCCGTCTCCTCTGGGGTGATGAATGCCGTCTTGTGTCTGTCCTGTCAATCGGTAACTGTAAATAACCTTGCGCCAAGTCTGGCACGGTAAACAGTTGCGATCCTGCCAGTAGCGCCACGTGGTCGTCAATGTTGGGTAGTGGAAGATTCATTCGCACAGTTTGATTGTTCAGCCGCCGGTAATCGACAACCATTCTGGACTCACCAGTTTTTTTCTTCACAAGCAACACGGGGCTTGCATACGCCGAGCTCGTGTCCGTTACGTCTCCGATGTCACGCCATTCTCTGACAATTTCACGAATTTTCGCCTTCTCTGCTTCACTCGCCGGGTAAGGTTTCGCACACGGAGGTTTGCTTCCCGGAAGCTCCTCGATTTCCATCTTCAATTCACCATAACAGCCGATTTCTCTCGCCTCCTTTGCTACACAGTCACGATAGTCGTTCAACACGTGCAACAAGTCACGGATTACTTCGTTCGATTGTTCGTCGCCCACGTCCAGATCCGCCCGTTCGATTTTTGCCCATCGTCGTTGGTCTCCTTCTGGTTGCTCATCGTCCGCCGTCTTCTCTATCGCCAGTATTTTACCGCCCGAGAGATCTCCAACGCCCAAGTTCATCATCGGTAGTAACATCTGAGTCTCGCCACGGACCGCCGTAATAAATCTCATTGTACCCACCGGCACGTCAGATTCGCCTGTTGTCTCGACCGTCATCGTTGTTGATTTGTCCAGTGATAAATCACGGAATGGTTCATCTTCCTTCACCGAGAAGGTGAGTTTGTCGCCTACCTTTTGGGATACGATGAACGGCAATTCCGTATACGTGCGACCGATAAGTACCTCACTCGTCTGCACGTCGTCAGGTACTATACGAAATTTGATCCCGTTCGCCATCGCTCCATCCACTTTCACTGACGTCTCGATCCACCCTGGTGACACAGTATTTCTTCGTTAAACGTGTAAGCGGTCCCGCGCTCTCGGCGTAACGTGGCACGAGTCGACGGAAGTACGCTACTTTGGACGTTAGGAATTAACATTCCAACAGATTTATAGTGATTGTTTTATAGTGAACCAGCGCGGCGGAACGCATCGAGCACGTGGATCTGGAATTTCGGACGCTATCAATAATTAAAAAAGCATCTGTTAATAGTTAGCTTATTGTGCTTGTTTAAAGTTGCTGTACCTAGAATATTGTTATTTATTTAAAAATTTACTATACGCTCGGCAGAAGGGGGTTTGGACTCGTAAATTACCGTGGAAGTGACGAGCCATGGGGACCCGATCTCTGTATGTATGTACAGATCTTTCGATCTTATAGAAAATTACGTTAATCTTAATTATTTAATTCATATTATAGTACAGTTGTCGTACGTATCGTTTTATATTATATTGTATGGGTTGTATGAGTGTGTGGCTGTGTGATGGATGCGGGCTGCAAGCTGAAAACTGACTGCTCACAATTTTGTAGCTGCCAACTACAAAATCGTAAAGTCAGTTTTCCACTTGCAGTTCGATAAACGGGCCGCGTGGGGCCAGACGTACGCGCAAGGGTACGTATTTTCGACGTACCGAGCACATAGGGAATGAATACCCGCGTATTTTCAAGGCGAGTGTGAATTTCACATGGCTTGGTACTCTCAATCACGGGCGCAATATCATCATTCTACAATACTTCGTAGTTACTTACCTGTAGGTGCATATTTTTATTTAATTTACATAGGCATAATGAACTGAGGTTCTGCAGGTGAGGTCTCAAATGTGAGACGTACATATGTATATACACGCTGTATGAAAAAATTTGTCACACTGATATTGAAAATTATTTTATAATCTTAGTTATTTTTATTTTAATTTTTAGTCCGAATGGACTATTTTTACCATGCACTACTTAATATATTTCCTTCCAGATAGCGACTTCTGGGCTATATCGTCGTTCTCAATTCGTACATTGTATCTCTGAAAACACTGGTTTCAACCTACCTTTACTTCTTTTTTACGAGTATGGTATATTACGACACAAGGGCGGAATAACTTTTTCTCGCGACTGTAGGTTTACGGCACGAACCGTAGGCGAGTTTTGCAACAACCAGACGAGCTCAAAACGTTTTTCCGCGATTTGTTATGTTTATTTTGAGAAAGATCATTTTTTACGTTTCTTTCAACGAACTTTGTATTTTTTAGGCAAACAACAGTGCTTTTCGGAATCCTCTCTTAAAAAAAGACATGGCACATCGAACTCGAAAGACTGAAGCCGCTTTTCGAGTCTTCCGATTGGTCGGCGATGGCTGTTTCAGAGCGAACTTCAGTTTGTCGAGGGTGCCGCTGCGAAGTCGCCGCGTATGGCGCGCATTTTGAACTGTCGCTTTCGCTGTTCCGCTATGGCCGCTGCAGAGTCACGTATCGCCAGTGATTTCAATGGCAGCTTTTTTCATAGTTGTGATATTGAATAGAACTATCTCCATACAAACGAAAAGTAATCGATGAATAAATCATTATTTTTGTATAGAGTATTGAAAGGTTCTCTTTTTTTTATTTCTAAACAAAAGCGACGCTGATATTGGTGATGAATAGAGTTGTAAATCAGTAACTCTTTTGGAAATAGAATTTATTATACAATTGACTTTGTAATTATTTCTTTGAAAATAATAAGTTGCATCGATTATAATATCCTTTCTTAAAAACACAGCACATCGAAAGTAATTATTATGTAGGATGAAATAGGAACGATGTCCATTAGATATCAGTTCTTAGAAATGTCTAATAAAGCTGCCTTTTTATAGCATCTGAAATTGATGGTGATTGGTAGAGCGGTCTTAACGAGGATACGTAATGATTATATCAAAAGTATGTCATGAAAGTAGCGTAATTCTGACTACCTGCTATTTTGGGTAGACAAAATAGCAAAATAGTATACATTGATTCTTCAGGATCGTTTTAGCTAAAAAAAAAAGACGCGAAGTCACCAAAGAATAGGACGCGCGGAGCGCGGACGTTGTTGCTAGTCAGCGCAAAATTGGAAGAAGAAAAAAAAATTGGCAAAAACCGCAAGGGGTACGATTTTTTTTTTCAATTTCGTAAAGTTTGAAGACCCTATCCGACGGGAAAACGCGATAAACGTTTTCGCACTTTTTTCGAAATTTCGTCACTTCAAAAAAGTTAAGGTTTCTTTTTTTGGATCGATCTAGCCCGGATTTTTTTTCTGTTGCATCCGAGAGAAAACTATAATAAACGCTATAAATTTTTTTGAATTTTTCACAGAACTTTAAAGCCGGACCTCCAAACATAAAAAAACACACGGGAAAACGTGGAGATACGTGGTCCACGGCGTGCCGTTACGGTGCCGCTACCGTGGATTCGCACGTACCGAAGACAAGCACGGTGTACCGTCACGGTGTCGCTACGGTGGAACCACGCGTACTACCGATATCCACGGCGTGCGGTTACGGTGTCGCTACGGTGGAACCTTGCGCGCCACCGATATGCACGGCATGCCGTTACGGTGTCGCTACGGTGGAACCTCGCGCGCCACCGATATGCACGGCGTGCCGTTACGGTGTCGCTACCGTGGATCCACACGTATCGATGAGAAGCACGGTGTACCGTCACGGTGTCGCTACGGTGGATCTACGCGTATCGGCGAACTACACGACGTGTCGTTACGGTGTTGCTACGATGGTGCCTCTCGTAAAATCGAAAAACACGTTGTGCCGTCCCTGAGCCGCCTCTGTGTCGCTACGTTGGAAGCGTCAGTAGTACGGCGTAGCTGCTCCGTGGTTGCAGCGTAACGGTACTCCGCCCACGTCGTGTCGCTACCGTGCAGCCACGGTGCTACTCCGGCGTTGAACGAGGTGCACGCGGAGCACGTACGGTGCCGCCACCGTGCAGTTGTGCGAGCAACGTAGAGCACAGCGTACCATCGTCGTGCCTACACCGTGGTGGTACCGTGCTCCAATAGCACTCCACGGAGTGCTCCAATGGTGCCGTCACTGTAGCGCTACAGCGTGTCTAAGCACACTGTGTCGACAGAAACGCGTCACATTCCGTAGCACATAACTGCACGGTACCGACACGCCGTACCGTCCCGTGTCGCTACCGTGCCGTCCCCGTGGCGTTACGCTCCATTTTAACGACACGATTTTCTATCTGGGAATGTACATATTAAGTTGACGACGAGAGGCGTCCGCAACGACCGCAACCCTTAATGCCTCTAACTCTCGCACATTCTCCCTCTATCTCTCTCTCTCCCACTACGAGCAGGTCGCGGCAGTTGGCTCTAGCCAGCACACCACGTGACAGTATGCGCGAGGAGGCCATTGTGTTCGCTGTTTTGAGTAGCAACGAGTTTTCGGTATACACAATATATATTTGACCCAGCATTTTCTTTGCACTATATTTGTTTCATTTATGTTTCGGCCAAGTAACTTGAAAACTCGAACGTTTATAATCGCGTAGATTCTATTGTTGTTGGAACCTAACGAGAAAGAGGCCTCTACTGATGTCGCAATATTTGATTCTGCCGAAGTTGCGTAATGAAAAAACGATATACAGTGAGTTACTGGTAACTGTCTATCTCGATTCTAAGTAATATATCTCTGATTCAATTCTGTAAACAATAATCGTTCACTTTATCGCCAAACAAAAAATATCAAGACGGAAAGGAATCGTTCAGCAGAGATTGTTGAGATAATTTCATTATTTCATTGAAAAAGAACTTATTAAAAAAATCGAGAAAATAAAATGTCGTAATTAATAATCTGTGCTAGGTAGATAATACATCGAGTCGATATAGTAATAACTTCGATACATAACTAATAGGCCTGAAAATGATATTTTGATTTTTCGCAAAATAATTAGCGAGAAAAGTTTTCGTGAAGGCATTAATCGAGCGATATTAAAAATTTATCGGTATTCGACATAATACAGGCGGGAAAATGATGGCGAGAAGCGTCCGCACGACCGCAACCCATAATGCCTCACACTGTCTCTTACACATTCTCCCCCTCTCTCTCTCTCTCTACGAGCAGGTCGCGGCAGTCGGCACTAGCCAGCACCAGTTGACGCTACACGCAGGGAAGACATTGTATTCGCGACGCGAGCTCGCCGGTTTCCAGTAGCGAGGAGTTTTAGGTATACAGAATATATATTTGATCTATTCTTCAGCATTTTCTTTGCAGTATTTTTGTGTCATTCATGTTTGTCCAAGTAATCTCAAAATTCGAACGTTTATTGTCGCGTAGATTCTGTTGTTGTTAGGGCCTGTCGAGAAAGAGGTTATGCAGGCCTCTACTGATGTCGCGATATTTGTTTCTAACGAAGTTGCGTAATAAAGAAAACGATATACAGTGAATTACTGGTAATTGTCTATCTCGATGCTAATTAACAGAAATCTCTTATCTTATTCTAAACAATAATCGTTCATCGTTTTTTATCGCCAAACATAATATTTCAAGACGGAAAGGAAACGTTCAGCATAGATTGTCGAGGTAATTTCATTATTCAATTGAAAAATGAAAAATTTATTGCGAAAAACAGTGAAAATAATATTTCGTAATTACTGCTGTGTGCTAGCTAGATAATACATCGAGTCGATATAATAATAACTTCGATACATAACTAATAGGACTGAAAATTATATTTTGATTTTTCGCAAAATAAATAGCAAGAAAAATTTTCGTGAAGGCATTAATCGAGCGATATTAAAAATTTATCGGTACTCGACATAATACAGACGGGAAAATGATGGCGAGAAGCGTCCGCACGACTGCAACCTATAATGCCTCACACTGTCTCTTACACATTCTCTCCCTCTCTCTCTCTCTCTCTCTCTCTCTACGAGCAGGTCGCGGCAGTCGGCACTAGCCAGCACCAGTTGACGCTACACGCAGGGAAGCCATTGTGTTCGCGACGCGAGCTCGCCGGTTTCAAGTAGCGAGGAGTTTTAGGAATACAGAATATATATTTGATCTATTCTTCAGCATTTTCTTTGCAGTATTTTTGTGTCATTTATGTTTTGACCAAGTAATCTCAAAATTCGAACGTTTATTGTCGCGTAGATTCTGTTGTTGTTAGGGCCTGTCGAGAAAGAGGTTATGCAGGCCTCTACTGATGTCGCGATATTTGTTTCTAACGAAGTTGCGTAATAAAGAAAACGATATACATTGAATTACTGGTAATTGTCTATCTCGATGCTAATTAACAGAAATCTCTTATCTTATTCTAAACAATAATCGTTCATCGTTTTTTATCGCCAAACATAATATGTCAAGACGGAAAGGAAACGTTCAGCATAGATTGTCGAGATAATTTCATTATTCAATTGAAAAATGAAAAATTTATTGCGAAAAACAGTGAAAATAATATTTCGTAATTACTGCTGTGTGCTAGCTAGATAATACATCGAGTCGATATAGTAATAACTTCGATACATAACTAATAGGACTGAAAATTATATTTTGATTTATCGCAAAATAAATAGTAAGAAAAATTTTCGTGAAGGCATTAATCGAGCGATATTAAAAATTTATCGGTACTCGACATAATACAGGCGGGAAAATGATGGCGAGAAGCGTCCGCACGACCGCAACCCATAATGCCTCACACTGTCTCTTACACATTCTCCTCCCCCCCCCTCTCTCTCACTCTACGAGCAGGTCGCGGCAGTCGGCACTAGCCAGCACCAGTTGACGCTACACGCAAGGAAGACATTTTGTTCGCGACGCGAGCTCGCCGGTTTCCAGTAGCGAGGAGTTTTAGGTATACAGAATATATATTTGATCTATTCTTCAGCATTTTCTTTGCAGTATTTTTGTGTCATTCATGTTTGTCCAAGTAATCTCAAAATTCGAACGTTTATTGTCGCGTAGATTCTGTTGTTGTTAGGGCCTGTCGAGAAAGAGGTTATGCAGGCCTCTACTGATGTCGCGATATTTGTTTCTAACGAAGTTGCGTAATAAAGAAAACGATATAGAGTGAATTACTGGTAATTGTCTATCTCGATGCTAATTAACAGAAATCTCTTATCTTATTCTAAACAATAATCGTTCATCGTTTTTTATCGCCAAACATAATATTTCAAGACGGAAAGGAAACGTTCAGCATAGATTGTCGAGATAATTTCATTATTCAATTGAAAAATGAAAAATTTATTGCGAAAAACAGTGAAAATAATATTTCGTAATTACTGCTGTGTGCTAGCTAGATAATACATCGAGTCGATATAATAATAACTTCGATACATAACTAATAGGACTGAAAATTATATTTTGATTTTTCGCAAAATAAATAGCAAGAAAAATTTTCGTGAAGGCATTAATCGAGCGATGTTAAAAATTTATCGGTACTCGACATAATACAGACGGGAAAATGATGGCGAGAAGCGTCCGCACGACTGCAACCCATAATGCCTCACACTGTCTCTTACACATTCTCTCCCCCCTCTCTCTCTCTCTCTCTCTCTACGAGCAGGTCGCGGCAGTCGGCACTAGCCAGCACCAGTTGACGCTACACGCAGGGAAGCCATTGTGTTCGCGACGCGAGCTCGCCGGTTTCAAGTAGCGAGGAGTTTTAGGAATACAGAATATATATTTGATCTATTCTTCAGCATTTTCTTTGCAGTATTTTTGTGTCATTTATGTTTTGACCAAGTAATCTCAAAATTCGAACGTTTATTGTCGCGTAGATTCTGTTGTTGTTAGGGCCTGTCGAGAAAGAGGTTATGCAGGCCTCTACTGATGTCGCGATATTTGTTTCTAACGAAGTTGCGTAATAAAGAAAACGATATACAGTGAATTACTGGTAATTGTCTATCTCGATGCTAATTAACAGAAATCTCTTATGTTATTCTAAACAATAATCGTTCATCGTTTTTTATCACCAAACATAATATGTCAAGACGGAAAGGAAACGTTCAGCATAGATTGTCGAGATAATTTCATTATTCAATTGAAAAATGAAAAATTTATTGCGAAAAACAGTGAAAATAATATTTCGTAATTACTGCTGTGTGCTAGCTAGATAATACATCGAGTCGATATAGTAATAACTTCGATACATAACTAATAGGACTGAAAATTATATTTTGATTTTTCGCAAAATAAATAGCAAGAAAAATTTTCGTGAAGGCATTAATCGAGCGATATTAAAAATTTATCGGTACTCGACATAATGCATACGGGAAAATGATGGCGAGAAGCGTCCGCACGACTGCAACCCATAATGCCTCACACTGTCTCTTACACATTCTCTCCCCCCCCTCTCTCTCTCTCTCTCTCTACGAGCAGGTCGCGGCAGTCGGCACTAGCCAGCACCAGTTGACGCTACACGCAGGGAAGCCATTGTGTTCGCGACGCGAGCTCGCCGGTTTCAAGTAGCGAGGAGTTTTAGGAATACAGAATATATATTTGATCTATTCTTCAGCATTTTCTTTGCAGTATTTTTGTGTCATTTATGTTTTGACCAAGTATTCTCACATTCGACCGTTTATTGCCGCGTAAATTCTATTATCACTCGGACCGGTCGAGACAGAGGATACGCGCAGGCCTTTATTCACTACTCTCTGATTTTGATACAAGCTTGGTGAAGTTTCGGGTTTCTAAAGAACCATTATGAGAACTGGCGATGTAGATTTATTTTTGCGAATGGAATATGATGTACCGGTCAATTAACCTCACAATTAACCTCGCATAATACGTCGAGTCGATGTAGGTGTAAATTTGATACGTAACTAATAATCCGGATATGCCCATTTCGATTTTTTGTAAACGAAATGTCAATAATCATCGCAATGGAATTAATCGAGTGATATTAAAAAAGATATCGGTATTCGACATAATCCATACACAAAAGAACGTGGCGTTTTTTAGGTGTGATAAAAAAAGACTCCTCATGTGCATTGCCGCACTCTCTACTTTTCCACACACTATTTTCTCACTTGCGCGCAAATGCTTCATTCTCCCCTGTTCTCGCCACACTGCAGGTATGTAAAGAGCGAGTTTTGTGCTCTTTTTCGGTCTAGTAATATGCGATGCTTGTGCAAAATAGCGGACTCTTATCATTAGTTAAGAAGTAGCACTTGCTTCCGGCTCCTGCGGTCAACTTTACAATCGTACTTGAAACACCTTTTTTTTATTGTTCTCGTATCACAAATTATTATTATATTCTCCCCAAGTATTATATCTTTATCTTCTCTTCTCGTATATGAAGATGTACGACATACAGGATAGATGTAAGAATACAGAATTCATGCAGAAAACCTCGAACAAATGTACGATATCAATGAAAAATGAATTAATTTTTTTCTGCGCCTCTATATAAGTAATAGGTTTAAGTGTGGAGTAACCACAGTTTTCGTGAATTTTCGTACAACACTAAATGATTTGTAGGAGAGTAATTTGCAAAAAGAGAAGACCAAAAACTCACTTTAAAAATTGACCAAAAAGAATAATTATATTTGTGCCAGTCTTACCATTTTTTATTACCTTATTTTATTATTAACTTATAAATAAAAAATCTATATTTATTTCTATTTTCCATAATTATAGGTCCGTGGTAATTTTTTCGAGAATATTGCTTCAAGATGGCAACAACTGGTAACGAGAAGACCGCGATGTAAGTCTTCAATGAATATTCAAATCGATTTATTTTCTATTAAGTATTTATTGGCATCGTCGACGCATTCTTAATTTTGTTTTAATTTTTCTGTATTGTAGCACATGGGACAGATCGTATTTTATAGTTTTACTACATAAAACGTAATTATGTTTTTTTTTGCAGATTATCTTTGCATGGCAAGACTACTCACGTTATCGTTGAGTTTAACGACTATGGAAAAAAATCGATGGAACTTGTTCTACGTTCATGGGTATCGATTGGCAAGAAGAACGTGTGGTTCTGTGCATATCCGACTGGCCCGAATATGCAGTTTGTGGAGGACTACGTTCGAGGAAATAAAAGACCTGAGATACTCTGGCCGAAGCATAAAGTTAAAATTTTGCAGCAAGCATGTAAGCTGAATAATAACAATACTGATTGCAAAAAGAATCTATAGTTTATTTTCTTTCAAATAGATTTAAATTCAAATACCAATATGTTTAGAGATTCATCATCAATTTAAATTCAAATACTGGTATGTTTGGATAGTCATCATCGATTTAATTGAAATAGATATTCCACCTGAATTTGTTTTCATCAGTGATTTCTCATTTATCTTGTTCAGCCTCGTACGAACAAGGACTCAGACGCTTGGAACGATTGGTCGAGGGGGACGATCGTACAGTATCAAGTGCAACACTCCCGGATGAGTTCGCTATTGTTCAAAACTCAGGTAATAACAACACTCTTAAAAGTATATACATATCATTAATAAAATGTCAGTGAATGAGTATTTAACATGACACATTCTGACCATTACAATAATTATTGTCTAGACATAAACTAAATATCTTCTGTTTAGTAAACCGCCG
The DNA here is from genome assembly GCA_963970395.1 of Ephialtes manifestator. Classification (NCBI taxonomy): domain Eukaryota; kingdom Metazoa; phylum Arthropoda; class Insecta; order Hymenoptera; family Ichneumonidae; genus Ephialtes; species Ephialtes manifestator. The sequence continues at coordinate 6,228,831 of OZ019970.1, forward strand.
TTTTTATATAGTCACAGAGTTGTACATCCGAATTAATTCAAGACTGTACAAGTTGCTGTACAGTTCATTTTGTAATTATTGTTTCATTATAATAACCCCTATTAATTAAAAAATTATATACAAACATTTGAACAGCTGCAAAAAAAATAATTTTCGCGCTGTGACCCCACAACGCTTTTGAGCTACGTTTACCATAATGGGATAGAGCGGGGCAGATACGCTCTCTCATTTGTGTCTCTCTGCTTCTTTGTCGCATTTACGAGTGCAAAAACCCTGTACGCCTACATGAATGCTCAGAGTTCCCTAGTAACTGGCTAATTCTTTATAAATCTCGTAACTATTAGACCTGGATTATTGCCTAATCTGCCAGTAGTCACACATCTTATTTTTCATGTTAAAAATATATCTATTATGCAGTTGAAACTTATTAATTGTGATCAAAATTAATATTTTTGCAGGCCCTTCCAGTCGTGCTGCAAAGAACATAATCGACGAAGAATATGACGGCGCCAAAGATACTGATGATACATTAAGCTGCATCGATGATGACAATCGCGAAGAGGTAGTAGATGCTGGCGGAGCAGAAAAAAAAGGTAACCTTAATAAAAAATGGTAAATAATAGGGATTCACATTCATTTACAACAGCGTTTAAACATAATAAAAACACTTTTTAATATATGTAAAAAAGCCACTTCTAGCATTATATTTATAGTAGTGCTATAGATGCCATTAATATTCCAGATACGACGCAGTCCGCGGTTGACCTGAAGGGCGATCTCACTGAAGTACTGCAGAAGATGGAGGAAAGGCTGAAAAAAAAGATGAACCGAACGGAACAGAGCATTTTGTTCGAAGTCAGGCAGCAGTTTAAAACCCTGATGTCATCCGTGGTCCCCGACGCTGGCTTGAAATCCATAGGACAAACGCTGTCCAAATGCAAGACGACTTTGGGTGTTGAAGAAGTTCAGCGACAAACATTGGATGACTTCATATTCTTCGAAGAAATGATCGACGCAGACAAAGAAAAGCGCGAAGCATTGGTAAGCCGTTGTTTATTTTTAAATAAAATAAGCGTTTACATAAAAATGTACAGCCTTATTTATGGCATTAATTTTCCCGCATAATCATGATTATGCCTAGGTACAGAGGTTTAATAAAAAAGCGTACGTGTATTTCAGAAAACATGGATGATTCTGATTCAAAATGGAGCACGCGACTTGAAAGACTCGGTGTCCAAAATCTTGTCTGCGTACATTGTGAAAGCTGTGCAGCTGCAATATAGCGGATGCGGTCGAAAGTTTAAAGGGGAGGGAAAACGTGATTTCAGTGCAACAAATGCGTTTGCATGCATGACTGGTATTTACCTTATAAAAAATTATATGAGCTATAAGTATTTATAGTTACCATCCGATCAGAGACCGTAAGGTCCACGAATATGTCCTTTTGTCATTAAGTATTATTTTGTATGGCATTTTTCAGAAGTCTTATTGGACATACATCCCTGCAACAAAGACGCTATTCGCACCATGTCAAGCAAGTGGCTATCCGGTGCCGGAGATCGTGACGGAGGGAAAAAAGCACGATCGGTTGTCGAGACTTAAAAGGAAAATATTCGTAAAGGGAGGTCGATCGCCCATTTTATTTATTTATGTTATCTTTGAAAAAAAAAAAAAAACAGTTTAAAAAATCTATTATTATAAGTTTATAAAAAACTTTGTTTAAATAGCATATTATTATAAGTTTATAAAAAACTTTGTTTAAATAACATATTATTCTAAATTTATAAAAAACTATTAGTTAAAAAAAGACTGTTGAATAAAGATTGTTGAGCGACATTGAGCTGTATTTATTATGTTTATCGCCAAATATCGAAAACGCGTCACATTTTCGAGGCTGGCCCATGAGAGAATTGACCAGCGGTCCAGCTCTGGCTGGGCGTCGAACTCTATAGGCCGATGCTTGGCTATTTCTCATGGCCCATTCTCCAAAATGTAACGCATAACCGAAGCTTCGCGGCCAAGCGTCAGTCTCCTATTCCGCGGCGGTGTTGGCTCGATTAACGACACAGCCTTCAGCCAGGCATAGCTATTGACGGGCAAATCGCGGGCAAGCAATTCTGGGCCTCCCACCGATCGATGTAAGTGTTGATCAACGGCCCGGTTATGCGTCAACGTCATCTTTTTCCTGGGCCACCCTTCAAAATGTGTCAAAATTTCCGGCGGCGAAGCAACATACTGAATCAGGGCCAATGTTGACTCCGAGTACCTGCCCAGCCATGAGACGTGCATGATGCAAGATCGGCTAACCGCAGTCTATCAATTCTGGGCCGTCCATTAATCGATGTACGAAGTCACCATCGGCCCAGCCCTAGCCCATGACAAAAAGCCATTCATCGGCCAATAGAATTTGACGTTCACCCAGGGCTGGGCCGGTCGTCAGATATTACATGGGGCCGGCGCTGGGCTACTCATCCAATTGTACATTGATTGATGTCTGGCCCAGAATTGCTTGCCCGTGATTTGCCGAACAAGGACTATGCCTGGCTGAAGGCTATGCTCTTAATCGAGCCAATATCGGCCCAGATTAGAAGTCTGATACTTGGCTGCCCAGCCATGAGACGTGCATGATGCAAGATCGGCTAACCGCAGTCTACCAATTCTGGGCCGTCCATTAATCGATGTACGAAGTCACCATCGGCCCAGCCCTAGCCCATGACAAAAAGCCATTCATCGGCCAATAGAATTTGACGTTCACCCAGGGCTGGGCCGGTCGTCAGATATTGCATGGGGCCGGCGCTGGGCTACTCATCCAATTGTACATTGATTGATGTCTGGCCCAGAATTGCTTGCCCGTGATTTGCCGAACAAGGACTATGCCTGGCTGAAGGCTGTGCTCTTAATCGAGCCAATATCGGCCCAGATTAGAAGTCTGATACTTGGCTGCCAAGTATCGGCCGCGCGTCACATTTTGGTGGATGGCCCAAAATAAAATGCCAAGCATCGGCCGATAGAGTTCGACGCCCAGCCAGGCATGGGCCGCTGGTCAATTCCTACATGGGTAGTAGTATAAAAATGGCTCCTGCCTCAGTGACTTATGCTGCAACTGCAAAAGCACGATCTAATTTACTGCAGCGCTACAAGAAACCATATCATAATAGAACTCCTAAATATGGTGTAGATGATGTTGTGCGTATCAGTAAAGCAAAAGCCGCCTTTGCAAAAGGTTACGAGAGCGGTTGGAGTGACGAGTTATTTAAAGTACATCGTGTATCGACCGCTAGTACGCCTGTAGTGTACATCTTACGTGATCTTCACAACGAGGATACTGACGGCATTTTTTACGAGCCTGAGTTATCGTGAGTGCGTGTGCCCGTCCAGACAAGGGGTAATACTAAGAAATCAAGATGAAAGACGATTTTTACATAATTCTACCTAGTAACAGTAGTATGAAATATTACCCTGATAACACGACAACCCGCTATACAACACATTTACAGCAAAACGTGTCTTTGCAAGGCAGGTGGGCCGTTTCGTTAGCTGAAATGCACATACCCATGACGATCTTACATATACCACATGAGGGCGATCAAAATTTCATGAACTTCATCACCAGCGCTATACCACCCAACAGTAAATCAGCAATTGATTTTAAAGAAGAACGCGTTTGCGTTCCATCGGGAGTATATCGTAGCATGGATTCGTTAATCGAGACAATTAATGAAATATCATGCATAGCAGATCATTTAAAATTTACCTGTGGCCGTAATGGCTACGTGACGGTAACGCGCATCTGCGCGGTATGTAAAAACCTTGAACACTCTTTTTATTTCTCTCCGTTGCTGAATAAGATTTTGGGCTTTAATCACCTTGGAGATCTAACACTCCAAGAAGAATCTAAGCACACTGCAACATATCCAGCTAATTTAATCAACGGTATCCCTGGTATGTTGTTCGTTTATACTGATATCTGCGAATCATATATTACCGGAGATGTACATACGCCTTTGCTACGTGTTGTGCCATCGACAGTCTCTGATACTTACAATTACGGATCTATGAAAATCAAGAGTTTCTCAGCCCCTCGATATGTGCCTCTTTTACGTACTAGCTTTCAAACGATAACTATCGATATAAGAGATGAGTTTGGCGCACCAATACCATTCGAGTGTGGGACGCTGACGGTGACACTACATTTCAAGCGTCTCGATTAACCAAAAAGTAACTCTAAATGGATTACGAGAGCTACTTTGACATACAGATGGGCGGCGGCGGCGGTGGTGGACGAACAGGCTACGGTGGTATAAGTCACGTATACATAGGCTCACCAAATCAACGAGGTCACGGTATTGGTAGTTTCCTCGGAGGTCTATTCCGGAGCATCATACCTCTGCTCAAACAGGGGGCTCGCGCTGTTGGTAAAGAAGCGCTCAGATCAGGAATTAATGTAGCCACCGATATAATGGATAATGGCGTACAGCCACGCGAAGCCTTTAAAATGCGTTTACGTGAATCGGGGCAAAATTTGAAACGCAAAGCCGAGGAAAAAATAAGTACATTAATGAGTGGTTCGGGGTATAAAGCAGCTAAAATGAGGCGTTTGATTCATTCTGCTCGTGGTAATAGAAGGCGTAGCATCGGTACGAGAAAAAGAAGGACGACCCTATCATCGAGAAAACGCACTGGTGCCGTAAAGAAGAAGAAGAAGAAGAAAACAGTGAGAAGAAGAAGAAAAACGACAAAGATCGACAGTAGAAAGAAGAAGAGGAAGACCCCAAGAACTGTATCCGACAACTTTGCATAGGTATTATATTTCGAGAAAATGGCGTTTTTACACACACACTCGTGTGAATGTTTGAAGTCAGAGCTGGAGCTGTTTTCACTACCACCAACGCAAACTACAATTGAGGGAAGTCAGTGGGTGCACTATAAACCGATCTCCTCGCTCACCGATGATTCACCCATAGAGTTTGTGGTCCCCGGTCAGGGTGAGGAGTACATTGATCTTGCGCATACCATGCTAAGTATGCGGGTCCAAATACAATCTACGGGCGAGAAACCTGATCCTTCTATTAAAGTAGGCCCTGTGAACAATCTAATGCATTCAATGTTCAACCAAATTGACGTATTTTTGAATCAGAAACTTGTGTCTCCTCCAAATAATGCATATGCCTACAGAGCGTACATTGAGACACTTTTAAATTATGGCCGTGGTGCTAAGGATTCTCATCTAACGAGCGTATTATGGTATAGCGATACGGCTGGAAAAATGAACGATGTTGATGATGTTAATGTAGGTCTGTCTGATCGTCGGGTATTTCTAGGCGGAAACAAAAAGTCTGTTGATCTTCTAGGACACCTGCATTGTGATATTTTCAATCAGGAGAGATTTTTGTTAAACGGCGTTGAGCTACGACTACGCCTCGTGCGCAGCAGTGACGCTTTTTGTCTTATGAGTGGGTCAAAAGATTGGAGTATTCGCGTTACCGAAGCATCACTCCTTGTACGTCGTACTAAAATAGCTCCTGGCATGCTTCTAGCTCATGCTCTGTAGAGCTCTGTCTAAATCGACAGCAAAATATCCCTTGACGCGTGTGGAGGTTAAGGCTCTATCATTGCATGCAGGTGTACATGGTAATACTTTAGATAATGTCATACTAGGACAGCTACCTAAGAGGATAATTCTAGGATTCGTCGATAATAAAGCGTTTAATGGTGATCGCTCATTAAATCCCTTTAACTTTCAAAATTACGGCATTAATTATCTTTCTTTGTATGCTGACGGAGTTCAGGTACCATCAAAGCCCTTACAGCCGGACTTTACTAGTTACAATTACGTTGATGCCTTCCATACACTGTTCTCCGGCACAGGTATCCACTTTCTCAATCAAGGTAATTGTATTGCACGCTCCAATTATCCTAACGGTTATTGTCTCTTTGCGTTTGATCTCACGCCCGATCTCTCGGCAAACAGCAACAGTCATTGGAATTTAGTAAGACATGGTAGTGTGAGAATAGAAGTGCGCTTCGCCCAAGCGTTAACTTCAACAATTAACTGTATCGTGTATGCAGAATATGACAATGTGTTAGAGATTGACTCTTCGAGGCAGGTAATTGTAGACTATAGCGGTTAGATTATGCCTGACATATATTTGCAGCGTAGGCTAACTTGACCGGCCAGTCTACGTTCATACTTTGAGGTGTTACGATCGCACAGCTCATCATGAATATTGTGATTGATATACAAGGCCTGAAGGATAGGTCTAATGAATTTATTCCAAAAGAAGTTGCAATCATTGCCGTCAACTCAGACTATAGCGCGCATTGGGTAGTGTCACCACCCCATGCTTATAAGAGTTTACCACCCAGTGTAAAGAGACAAAACACATGGTTGATTGATAATCATCACGGCATAGAGTGGACCAGCGGTGAAACGTCGTTACGAGCTGTCGAGAGTATTTTGAAGAAAATTGCCGTACAGGCTGATCGAATATTCACAAGAGGCACTGATAAAGCCGCTTATTTAACGCAATTAACAGGGTGCTTCATTATAAATCTAGAGGAAGACGCAACGGATCCCTCATTTCGTCATCTACCAGCGTGTAGCACTCTGTGTATTCATCATAGTTTATTGTGTAAAAACAGCTCATATAGGTGTGCTCTAAATTGCGCCGTAAGAATTAAGACGTGGCTTTGCCATAGTGATCGTGTAAATTCATTGTGGGAGTATAGGACCACCACTACTTGGTACATAGGATTACAACCACGCAAAGAAAGCGACGACGCCGACGGCGACGACGATACTCCTAGTGCTCCTTGTTATGAACAGTCTGCAAATACTGCAGGCCCTTCAGAGCATAAAGAATCATACTATCGGTGTATACCCTGCCGATCGCATTCCGAGAGCTTGGGCGAAACCGACGGCTATTGTAGCTAATACAGATGGACACAAGCAGCCGGGAAGTCACTGGATCGCCATGTACGTCGATCGAAATGGACACGGATGGTACTTCGATAGCTACGGATTGCCCCCAATTGTCCCTCAGCATCTCCAACGTCTCCGACGAAACTGTAAACTCTTTCGCTACAGCACCTCTCAGCTTCAGAGCCCTGAATCACAATATTGCGGACATTATTGTGTTATGTTTCTTCATTTCATGTCTACAGGCCTTGGTATTCATAGGTTTAGAAGCGTGTTTTCAAATAATCTGTCGAACAACGATAAAATAATATCTGATTATTATAACGCGTACACCAGTAAGCATGGCCAGCCCAAGCAACCGTATAAACAGTTCAACACATGTATGCAGAGTTGCTGTTCACGCTCTCGCTAGTTATATTATTCAATGTTTGCGGTATATACAGAAAAATATGTACTTAAACTGTACGCTTTAATAACCTTCAACACCATCCTATGTTTCTCGCGAGGAATTTCGCTGATAACGCATTTGACGCAGCATAGCTACAGGGATATCATCTTACAAACTCCACGTGCCTTTGGGTCAGCAATTTGATACCCCCCACCTATAGGCAAATCTCTTGGTTCATAGCAGTGGACATTGCAGTAAGGTGATGTTGTTTGGGGTGACGGAGGAGGAGGAGGAAAATACTAAGCGTCCATGTGATGCAGCCTCACTAGTAACTGAACAGTCGCCGTAGATACTTCTTCTTCTGCAAGTCCATGCAAAGACGACGCCTCGAATTAAGACACGCATAGAACGGTTCTTGCAAGACATTACGCGCCTCAAGCCATTGATTTACGCAAAATCAGAACTACATTCTTTGACAGTCAAATTCCAAGCGCTTAAACTTCATAATGGATTTATCAGCAATCAATAAAGTGGGCAAGCCGGAGCCGTATCTACCGTTGAAAAGATTAGCGGATCTAGAAGTAGACAAAGAGTACATTGTCACGAAAATGAAGATCAGTCAAACGAGGTGGGGTGTGCGTATTACCGTCGATCTGCATAACGAGTTTACGTGCTTCCTGCCATCAAGATTCATGCCGGCATTCGAGGAGAACGCCGCTCTATTTCAACAGATGATTGCCTCTGCTAGTGAACAAAAGTTACGTATGTTCTACTACGGCACAAAGTACAATCATTTGGAGTTTAAAGAAGCGTGAATATAAACTCCTCTCACTCGATCGGAGTTCAGCGTGGATACAACAGCGGTCTCGCATCTTCTGATAATTCACAACAGCGCATCAATGATTCCCGTTCAAGCTGCTAACACACAGCAGCAGCAACAGCATTTGCTGCTGTCTACTATACTTGACTTGAACGTATCTTCAACGAGAACTGCTCGACTTGGTCTAGATATTCGTGGTAATGGGTCCCTTATACCCGTGATCAAGTTGACATGCAACATTACCGGCTACATATCTTTGGATCGCTCCGCTTGGGAAAATCTTCAAAAACATTTTGCTACTATCGCGGCGTGCCTAAGTGAGAAAGAAGAAGAAGACATCGTGGACGCACTCAACGATGACAGTTCTGCGGAAATATATACTGCAATAGTTGAACATGATTTTCTACTAGAGCACGAGGTGTATAATAATCAACCTGCAGTGATTATTCAAAGTGCACAAAGTGGTAGTAGTAGTAGTAGTGGAGATTCTGTGCAACGTTTCGCACCCTTCTATCGCTTTACGCGAGAGGACTTTACAAAACTGACAATATTACAGAGCTGCATAAACAATTACATGTCATGGCTTTCGCAAATCCGCGGCGATGCAGAAATGTGTAAGACTATTCTCGTCAGTGCTATTACATCATTTTCCACGCTTTTCACTGTGAGCTCTGTGCAACGCGTTATACGCAGAAAACGTCAAAAGATTCTAGACTACGCACGACAGAGACTAAAAGCGCAGAGGCCCTCCTACGAACTATCTACTAAATCTAAAACAAGGATCATCGCGGAGTTGCTCGCCCATCATCTGAGTCATATTGTTAAAACCGTTATAAACTATAATACCCATAATTTATAATAATCATTGTTCATATATACTGTATTTAAAAAAAAATGTATTTTCAATAAATGTAAAAAAAAAAAAAAAAAAAAAAAGGTGGTGCACTATGACGACCTGTCGCTCGCTCTCCAGCCCAACCCCCCCACTCTCTCACCCACACCTCGGTTTCTGGCGAACCGAGGAGTGGGGGAAAAAGGAGTGGGGATAGGAGTGGGGGTCGCCATAGTGCACCACCTACTACTATGGTTATATCGATTGGTACTGGATACTATGCACTTAATTAGTTGAGCTATTATTATGTTTGCGTTATTTGCATTATTTTATATCATTGTCGTAAGCTCGTAAGTATAATATATAAACGTTTCTCCTGGGAATTATATATACTATATGGTAAAAGTATAGTAAAATATTAATATTGCTGTGTCACCATGTATTTTTCTCTCTGTATTCTATCTGAAAATTATTTTGATTATATTTTCTTTAATATAAAGCTTATCTCTGAGTAGAGACGAAATATGTAGAAAAGCGTAACTGTGATTGCGAGCATATAAAGATAGAAAAAATCACTCTCTCAAGATTGTACAGTATTAGATGTAAACATACACAAAAAAACCACTTTTGTACAGTTTCTACTACAAATTAAAAAATGAATCTTCATACATTAAAAAGAGTTATTTTTTATGTATTCTGCTTCATAGAGCAACCTTTGTTCACATAACATTTTTTTTACGAGGTCTTCATGTCGGACACCCAAAATGGTCTAAAGCGTCGAGAAAAGTAGTTTAGAAAAAATGTCCATATGTGTATAGATGCGCCTGTGTGCAGGATTTCGCAATTTCATTGACCCATAATTCAAAAACCGTTTGTTCGATTGAGCTGGGATTATGCACACAAGTTCAGCAGCAGCCCGCCTTTGAATGTTGCAATTTTTGTCAAAAAGTATACAGAAAATTATATTTTATAGCTTTTTAATTTTTTTTTTCAAAGAAAGCTGTCGCTTCTTTAACTTTTGTAAAATTAACGATATTTTGCTAAATATACCTTCATAAATGCAGTTACAGTCAGCATGTTTATAATTTGTTTCACCAAAATCGGAAAAATGGTTCAGGTTTCATGGAGTTTTTACATTTTTTTTAAATTGACGTTATTGCATTGAATTTTGCAAAACCTCAATTGCTTTGGTAATGGATAATAGAGCCGCGCCTCTATTACTCCATTACTCATTAAAGAAGTAATGGGTAGTGGAGGCTCCACTCCATTACTCCTTAAAAAAGTAATGGGTAATGGAGGCTCCGCTCCATTACTCATTAAAAAAGTAATGGGTAATGGAGGCTCCGCTCCATTACTCATTAAAAAAGTAATGGGTAATGGAGGCTCCGCGCCATTACTCATTAAAAAAGAAATTGGTAATGGATTTGGATTCAATAATACATTTTTCAAATAATTCAATAGTGCATTATTTTTACATTAAAATTTTTACAACCCTGCTTAATTGAACCCGAGTCCATGCGGAAGCGCCGAGGACTCATCGATGGTCTGGGATCAGTACTAAAATTAATCACCGGAAACATGGATGCGGCCGATGCAGAACATATACATCGGGAAATAATGGCCCTTCAGTCGAATGAAAACACTTTAAAAGAGGGCATCGAGGGTCAGTTACAAGTTGTTTCATCTGCTTTGCAGGTCTTCAACGAGACCGCTGAGAGAATGCAAGCAAATGAAAACACCCTACTGGACCTCGTAAACTACGTGCGCTGCAGCATGTCAACACAACAGGATCAGTTGACGAGACGTCAACGAATCGACGAGAGCCTTACTGCTGCGAGTGTGGTAGTGGAAGAACTACTCACCGACGTGAAGGAGTTGGTGTTGCTACTTGCACAGATGTCAACGGGTAGGGTAAGCGCGGCGGTACTACCACCACGCAAGCTAGTGGAGTATCTCACCGACGCTCTACCACACTTGCCGGCCGGCACCGGATTCCCGGTATCGATAGTGCGCGGCGAGGCGAGCACACTAATGAAGCTCACCGACACGCGCGCCTACAGCGACGGGACAGCGGCCATGCTGCTACTTGATATCCCGCTGATAGGGGCACAACAGTATGCCGTGAACCGCGTATACCCCGTGCCAGCGAGAGGCACCGACAACAACACATAGTACTACATCGATACTACCGAGGATCTCGTGGTAGTTGACCAAGCCAACAGGAATTATCTACGTATGTCAACAGTGGACTTGAAAAATTGCAAAAAATTCGCGAACAAGTACATCTGCCTTCCGAATCATCCGTCGACACCGGTCACCAAGAATGCACCATGTGAAGTATTGGCCTATGGAAAAATCGACACTGCCTCTTGACTACATTGCCCAAAGCGGGAGTTATCACTGACCAATACTCTGATAATACCGATGGAGCAACCCGGAAGATGGATTTTCATCGCACCAAAGGAAGATCTAATCAAAATTTCATGCGATAAAATACCCGCGGATCGCGTAATTTTAATAAATTCGGGAATTCTGGCTTTGGTAGGCTCATGCACCGCGACCGCGCAAGATTTCAAAATTCAAACCCTAAAACGGGTTACTGACGTGAAAAACGAGAGCTATTTGCCCCCGTTTAATCTCACACTTTCAAAAATAGACGAACAATATCGTGCGCGAGTTAAAAATGATAGTGACCAGGTAAAACTGGTTAGTGGTTTGCGAAATCCCGAGGAGTTAAAAACCCTCGGAGCGCGTGTGAAAGAAATAGAAAAGGACATTGATAGAGACTATAACAAAGATCCTCAAGTATATCATAACATTGGATTTTATTCCTTAGGTGCAATAGCCCCTATAGCCTTGGTCTGCTACGCGGTTTATAAGCTATATCAGCTGAGGAAAAAGCGTAACGCGACACCGGCAAGGCCGACAGAGCCAGTGACCTACTCCGAGTCACCGATTGGCCTGCGTAGACTCTCTGTGCCTCCGCGTGCTGATAGCTTGCATGCGGAACTACAAAATGCTTGTTCGACACGGGAAAGTAAGCCTCTACGACTGGCCTACCAGACCAAGGCTTGGCGAAAAAATTAGAATAAAAATAGGGAAATATTTTCATGTGTCGTCATTCATGTCGGGAAATTAATGTGTTTAATTTGAAATAATATAAAAAAAAACTTTTAAAATTTGTAAAACCGAGTTCAATCAAGAAAAATAGACAGTCAATTTTTCTGTTTTAAGAGGGGAGGGATGTTGCGCCCCGAATTTTAAAAGGAAAATGGTTCGGTCAATGACCGAACAAGTTCAATGCACGATTGGGCAATCGCGCGATTTCGAAAGAGCGCGCGACATCGCGCGCGGAAGCGGTATCGTTCGATGCGGAAATTAACACGGAAGTATTAAATGCATACGCACCAATTTTAGGCAAATTGGTGAGTAACAGTCGGAAGTAAATTCAGTCTTAATTGATTATTCGAATCGACCGGTTGGGCTCGAGTTAGACTCACATACTTGTATCGGGATAATTCGCGCAAGGAATTATCATAATTAATTTCATTTTAAATAAATATCTTTTTACTTGGGAATCTCGTGGATTCTAATGCTTAAATCGGAAAGATCCCTTCATTTTTATCTATCATCCCCTAACGCGACGACTTGATCAATCGTCGACCTTTCGGGCACAACATGTGAGTGACTGAAAAGACCACAAATTTTTCTTTAAACTAAATCTCTTTTTTTTTGTTTACTGCTTGTTTACAGGTTATTCTATTTGTATGTTTCATACCAAATCATAATAACTTTTATATTAGCTTGTGGTACAAAAATAAATTGAATTGTTTTTTCAATATTTCAGGTAAAGTATGTAATGAGAAGATAAACAATATTGAGGAAGCAATGACAGTGTTCTAGATTGCAGAGTTTTGGATTTTTCAGTTTTGAATTTTTAGAAATACGTCTTTCGAACATAAAAAGGACTGCAAACTAGCCTTCACGAAAAAAAAAAGATTAGTTGCCATAACCAAGAAATGAGTTGAGACAACCAACCAGTATTCTATTTCCCTAGCTACTCAAATAGTAATACCGACGATTCGAATGATATGTAGTGTAAATTTCCCCAAAAATGGCAAACGCACTACAAAGCTAAAGTCCCGAGCTTTTCCCTTTATCTTTACCCAGGGCGCCAGGCGCGAAAAATATTACGCGCCGGGAAAAACTCGCGATGTTCAGGGACCAAGCTGCTTTGCCGGACTAGCCGCAGCCGTCAAGAAATGTAGAGTGGCGGGATTCTATGTCAGGAACTCGGGCAAACCAATGAGAATAAGTTTCAAGTTTTTAATTACGGGAATCACAAAATAGCTATTTATTCAGAATTAATTAAAGCCAAATGACTAGAAAGTCCCGTAAATATTTCCATCAATTTTCCGGAACATTAAAGACCTCGATCGGCCAACACACGCACACGCACACATAACATACGAGAGAACGGGAATTAACGAAAACCTAACAAGACTAAGATTGACTGCGGGACGGTTTCGAACAATCGATAATCCGCCCTGATCGATTTACTTAAAACAACGCTAACACTCTATACACGGGATGATCTCGAGCTTTCACCCGCGATCGGATATTTCGCCGGTTGCCCACCAAATCCACAAGGTCCAAAACGACGTGGGACGATACCGGGTGATTTCCGATTTTACAATATAACATATAGAATTCAAGAAAATAGATCACGCGTTTCAACACTTTTCCAAACGACGCGATCTACCCGTATCTCTCTCTCACAAGCACACACACGCACGGTGCAGCGGGAACGAACTCACTCTCGAACAGTAATTAAATAATGACACTTATTCGCGACAATCAACCTCTCAAACGGGAAAACCAGCTACTCAGTACACCAGTGTCAAAACATAACGCGAATCACTCTCAAACAAGAAAACACACAAATCGTTCCCGCGCACAAATAATTAACACTAAAGTGACTGAACCCGCCGATACTATCTCCCGGCAAAACCAAAAAAACTATTTTAACAGATTAACATCCGCGGGAAAACGACTCACCGTAAGTTACGCGAGACTCACTAACAACGATCAAATTGAGAATCGCCAACTTCTTCCACGCGCAAGGCCGCGATCACCACCGATTAATTTGACTACTATTTTACAACAACGAATGAAAAGACTCTAATTGCCGAACGACAAGGGCTCACCTCGATGGCGAAGATACGGGAATTTGCCTCGACTCCCGCTCTCCTCTCAGCCCCATGGTTACCCTCGATGCTATCGATTCTAGCGGGACGACGATCGGACGAGAACAGCCTAGAGATGTGCCGATCGCGGAAGCACGAGCCCTCTCATCCCTACTCTTACATAAATTGGGCAAGGAACAATCAGGCGACCAACTCTGACTCTCGCAACTACTCGCAACCACGATTAGCGATTTAATATTTGTCGCACTGGCGCGCGAACTCCAAAATCTGTGCGCGCTCGATAATTGCAGGGTAGCTGGAGAACGACAGTTGATAATGCGTTATTTCATGCGACGATGTTGCTCGGGATGTTGCCCTTCCTTCTTTCAGTTGCAGATTCGGGAGAGAAGATTAATGTTAGCGCAGAAATGCGCCTCGAGATCGACTATTCCTCTTTGTCGTAGCGTAGCGGGATTTTCCATATTCACGTAGTTAATATCGATGTGGAAAACTCTCATCGCTCGGCGTACATAAATAATAAAGAAATAAAAAGAACTAGAATTATGTCCTAATTGTATATCGAAACGGTATGGATTTGCCGGTTGTTGTCGTCTCGCTAAGAATCGGAGATGAGCGGAATTTTACCACGTTACAGATAATACCGACGATTCGAATGATAATACCGACGATTCGAATGCTAGTCCCAACTATTCGAGTGGTAGTCCCAACGATTGGATTAGTTAACCTAACTAATCCAATCGAGAACTAATCGTGAATAGTTGGTGTTACTATTCGATATGGTTGAGGCAACTAATTTTTTAGACATTGTGTACAGCAAATCGAAAACGTAGTTGCCACAACCAAACATTTTTTTCCGTGTTGTAAAACGCTTCTCCATGATTTTACACATTTGTCGAAGCTTTCTCTATAAGGAAACCAAAATTGATAAACATACGTTCTTCGTCATCGACATCTGCCTCGAAACGATTTCGCCAGCGGTAATTAAACCGTCTTCGAATTCTTGCCACGCTCTCCGTATCCTCGCGTCGTTAAATAGATAACGAAACTTAGGTGTCCTCGTTACTGGACGCCCTGTACGAAGCGTCGCTAGATCCATTTGAAGATTTGCTTGCAGTTCCGTCATTTTCGCTACGCAAAAGATATCAAAACACCAAAAATGTTTTCCCAAAACAAAAATGGTACGCCAAGTTAAAAAAATTGCTTTCAAAAAAATTGCTGACAAACAAAATGCCTTGCAAAAATATTAAACCAAATCCAATATATTAGCCAAGTTAAACTCGCTACAAAAAAAAACTTGGCGTGCCAGGGACTAGCTCCCGTACATAGTCCATTAGCCAACATAAACTCGCTACAAAAAAAACTTGGCCCAGCGACTAGCTCCCGTACATAGTCCACTGAAGTAAGTGCGGGAGAAAACAATTCCTAATGATATTTCGTGTTTCGTATTACCGAACCTGCAGCATGAGCTCAAGTTGCATATCATACCTTATGCATTACTTTTATCTAATTTATCAGTTTGTATCCCTACTTTCTTTTGACCTCATTTAATCTAATAATATCTTAATATATAAAAATCTTTGAAAGATTATTATTCTTCGAACTGTCGGTGCGGTGGGGGTCAAAATAGCGAATGGCTAAAGTAGCGGATTTCTGAATTTCAGAATAATGCCCTGGCAAACAGTGTCATCGATTTTTTAACCGGTGTTTTAACAGTCTCGATTAACCCCCGTTTTCACCCAGTTTAACTGACCTTTTAACCGAAATTATAATTTTTTAAGCGATTTTTACTGGTGAATTAACCGATTGTAACCGACATTCTTACCGAATTAATAAAACTCAATTTTGCTTGGTGAATTTAACCGATTTTAACTGACAATTAAACCGAACGAAACGTTTTTAATCGGTTAAATTGTCGGTTAAAGCTGCTGAAACAGTGGGCTAATCGAGACTTATCTTTCCTCGGTTAAAATGTCGGTTAACTTCAGTTATTTCCGGTTAACACTACGGTGACACAGTTTGCCAGGGTGAACATCTGAATCTAGAATGGCTTTCATTATGAAATTCGCTATTTTAATCATTCGCTATTTTGATTGCTTTGAATAGAATGAGGGTCAAAACAGCGAATGATCCGCCCCCTAGCCCAGGCGGTACCCTTAAAAACACGAATAGCGAATTTCAGGATAATAATCATGGCCGCCTTCGGAATAAATAGAGTAGTCCTAGCGACCGTCGCGTCAGGAGTAACAGCCCGTCCAGTCAAGATCAGACCGACAAATCGTAGTGTGAAGGCAACATTAATTTCTTTTTTAACTTGGCGCCGAGTCGCTACCGCGACTCTTGACTGAATCTAGAATGGTCATCATTATGAAATTCGCTATTTTGATTGCTGTGAATAGAATGAGGGTCAAAATAGCGAATGATCATACCCCCCCGCACGCACTCCTCGGGGCTTCGCCCCTCGGCCCCGCCCACGTGGTACCCTTAAAATCATGAATAGCGAATTTTAGAATAATGAACATCGGAATCTAGAATGGCCATCATTATGAAATTCGCTATTTTAGCCATTTGCTATTTTGATTGTTTTGAATAGAACGAGAGTCAAAATAGCAAATGACCCCCCCTCCCCCACCCGCCCTGGCCAAGGGTCGAAGCCATTTTTAGAGGGTCGTTTTTAGAGGTCCGTTGTCCTCCCGTCCTTACTTCAATGGACTATGTACGAGAGCTAGTCGCTGGGACGCCAAGTTTTTTTTGTGGCGAGTTTATGTTGGCTAATGAACTATGTACGGGAGCTAGTCCCTGGCACGCCAAGTTTTTTTTTGTAGCGAGTTTAACTTGGCTAATATATTGGATTTGGTTTAATATTTTTGCACGTCATTTTTGTTTGTCAGCAATTTTTTTTAAAGCAATTTTTTTAACTTGGCGTACCATTTTTGTTTTGGGAAAACATTTTTGGTGTTATTTGCTCTCTTTTTGAAAGTCAAAACGTAATTTTAAAAAATAATGAGAACTCATGTTTTAGTTGTATCTGTGTATTGATTAAAATGTTCATGTACAATGATCAGTAAATGAAGGTAAGTAGACACTACTAAATGTATCCTGCATGTGTACAAAGAACAGAGGCAGCAATAAGAATTCTACAAGAATTCTCGTCTAACTTTGCAAACTCAAAACATTTAATGAAACCAAAATTTCTATAGACTATAAAAAACAACAATAGAGATGATGCACGGGTTCCAAT
Organism: Ephialtes manifestator; assembly: GCA_963970395.1. Taxonomy (NCBI): domain Eukaryota; kingdom Metazoa; phylum Arthropoda; class Insecta; order Hymenoptera; family Ichneumonidae; genus Ephialtes; species Ephialtes manifestator. The sequence continues at coordinate 6,246,235 of OZ019970.1, forward strand.
GAAGATGATTGTTTTATGTTTTGGGAAGCGTCTTCAGCTATTATTTAGTTCGACATTCGACAAAGAAATGTAATTCTGTTCGATACTCGAACAAGAATAATGATTCATCACCAGACAGGGAAAATAAAGGAAATTGATGTTCACAGGATGGTAGGGATACTGGATGGTAGGTTGATAGATGCACTCCCTTCGATATCTAAGGCATAGTGTAGTGTAAAGCAGTTGGTGACAACTCTTCTCGAAATCTCGTCGGAGGTGAAGCGTTCCATTATATATATACAGACAGAGAAATCGTCGTGTGACAGCAACATTAATTTCGTTTTTAACTTGGCGTCGAGTCGCTACCGCAACTCTTGATGATATCAGACTTAGGATGATACTATCATCCAACATCGACGGAAGCAATGCTCTCATTGCAAGTGGAAGAAATGCGTAGTTGGCACAAGCGAGCTCCAGTTGTACTATAACCGAAAGGGCATCCTGGGTCAGAGAGAAAAGTGGTTCCGACAGTAAAGAAAGTGCCACTCCATCTGGTACCATTATCAAACCACCGTCTAAATCGTTGACAATCACGTCCATCCATCTAGAAAAAACATAAACATCTGAATCATCGAAATTTCTTATACTTCATTCCTCCAAAATCTAGTCATTCAGCTAATTTTTTGCACGTATTCAGTAGAACTATTCAGTAGTTCTTCAATTGTAAACTATTGTATAGTTCTAGACGCAATAGTTCCTTCTAATAGTGTACTTTTATCTCAATAGTGTAGTTCAATAGTTTCTCCCAATAGTCTGCCAATTTAACAATGGTTTATAGTTTAAGGGTAGGGAGTCAGGTAAAAAAAATTGATTTTGGAAATTCAATATCATCCAAATCCTATTGCATATAAAAATGCCCAATGCACTATATTGTTGGTGCTCGATGAAAGGATTTTTTAATATTATCTTAAGCAAAGTTCTTAGGTTTTCCATTCTACGCATGATTCAGATGAAACTAGGCAGATTGGAATGGTTGACATCTCATTTTCTTCTTGATGAAAAGATACACCGGCTAAATGGAGCAAACTATTTTTTTTTCATTCTGAAAGCAAAGTTAATCACTGATATAGAAAATAGCATAACATTTATTTATTAATAATTGTATCACTGAAAAAATATTACCTTTTATTAACATTTACTTTATTTAGCCGGTGTATCTTTTCATGAAGAAGAAAATGAGATGTCAACCATTCCAATCTGCCTAGTAGTTTGATCTGAATTAAAGTTCTGAAATTTTTAATGTGAAAATAATGCATTATTTTTTACGAAAAAAATGGAGTATGGAATTCGGATCCACTATCCATTACTTTATTAATGAGTAATGGAATTCGGATCCACTACCCATTAGTTTATTAATGAGTAAGCTACCTCTATGAGGAAGTATGTTATTCAATTTTTAGCTTCCTCGTAGAGGAAGCTTTGTAAAACGCGAAAAATAATGAGGAAGCAATGTGCAAGGTTCTACTTTGCATCCTTGTTTTAATTAGATAAATATACATGTTGTGGATTCGCTTTTCTATTTCGTTATTACGTTATTTCGTGATTATTAGAGCGTTTCCGAAAGTGAATGTGATAATGTATATTTTTAAAAATAATTCAACATTCCATAAAATCAAAAATTTCATACCGTTCGTCACTAAATTATACATATATAATGGCTGAATATTGTTTCATTTATATACAAAATTTGAGCTCGCTATCTGAAGTTTTGCAAAAGTTACAATAGAGCGATAATGACAATTTGTTGAAAAATTCAAAACATCATAAAATTTTAATGGTTCAACCGATCTTAACCAAATTCAATAGGGATCACCGGCGTATGAAAGCTCACATTCATACCAATTTTAAGATCAAAATCTCGAAAATTGAAAGAGTTATCGCGTAAACAGACATTTTTCAAAAAATTAAAAAACGCGTAATAATTTAACGATGAAGTGGACTTTAACAAAAATCTGTATGAACGATGAGGCTTGATCCCTCTATCTATTGTCCAAATTTCAGCTTGATATCTCAATGCATTCCCGAGTTATAAAGGTTTACATTTTTCGATCGTGTAACATACACACACACACACATACAATACATACAGGCATTTTTTTCTAAATCACTTTTCTCGACGTCTTGGCCCATTCTGAGTGTACAGACATGAAAATCTCGAAAAAAAAAAATTTCATGAAAAAGCTTCTTCTATGAGGAAGCAAAAAGTAATGGGTGATGGACCTCTGCTCCATTACTCACTAATAAAGTATCCCACACAGAAAATATCGACCATGCTACGTCTTTTGAACATCCATGGTGGATGAATCGATCGTCCCGGGGACATCAATGGACATCCAGCACATAACCACAGAAAGTGTCAATCGGCACGAATTCTAGGTAATGTGGTCGGTCTTTGAACGTGCCAGTAGGTATATAATAGACGTATATCAAATATCTAACGGATGTCATCGATCGCGTGAAAACAGCTATCCATAAGACGTTCAACGAACATATATTTTATGACATTTAAACGTTCATATTATACTTTCAGCGGACGTGAAATGTATGTCCAATAAACATCTACGTGTATGTTCAAGGGATAACCATATTACATAGAATTGGTGCTGATTACTACTTACTGTGGGTGTTTAGTGAATGCATATAGATGTCCCCTGTATGTTTAGCTTTTCATCCAGATTAGACGTATAATTTAGAGACAATGACCAGCCACACTACGATCTGGCTTACGTATATACTGTGTCATGTGTACATATTTCGGCCGCATGGGGTGATGTTCATTCGAAATGCAATTGATGTTCTATGGATATGGAGAACAACGTCCGCTATGCACATGTCCAGCTGATGCGCTAAACAGGCTACTATTCAATGCCGTTTTTCGGATGTCTGGTGTATGTCCACTCAACGATCTTGCGAGACAGTCAGTCAGAGTCCTGCCGCAGCCATCCAATAGACATTCCCATTACGTCCATTAGGTACGTTTCCGTGAAGACAAAGTTTGAACATACATTAGATGTCCAGTTGACGTATTGACGGTGCAGCCATATAATGCGGTCCTCTGGAAGTTTAGTGTTCGTTCACCTTATGGCCCTGAATGACGTTCATTTTTCATCATGCAAAAATGATGCAAGGGACGTTCACATTTCATCTACGAAATACATCTCCTTGTAGATGAATTTTGAACGTCTATTAGATGTCCCGTTAAAGTACTACAGATTCATCTAATCGAGGTATTTCTACTTAATGGTCCATGGACATTCATTTTATATCCATTCGGACCGATCAAGGTAGTACGTATTATGTATGTCTAATGGATGTCCCGTTTTTATCCACTGTCATGTGTCCACCTACAAGGCTGCTATAGACGTTAAATGGAGATACATATATCGTCCACCATGGATGTGGACGTTTTACCGACCAATGGACCATTCGTGGACGTCCAATGGACAGTACGTTCTGTGTGGGTAATGGGTGATGGACCTCTGCTCCGTTGCTCATTAATAAAGTAATGAGTAGTGGATTCGAGTTCCATTATAATTTTTTTTCATAAAAAATTATCCATTATTTTCACATTAAAAATTTCACAACTCTGCTTTCAACTAACTTCTAGCTTTTGACTGGCTACTAACTTTTCACCAACTGATGACTACCTACTAACTAACTTTTAACTTTTAAAAGTCAGAAGTTAGTCAAAAGTTAAAAGTAACTGAAAAGTTAGTCAAAAGTTGGAAGTTAGTATAAAGTTAGAAGTTAGTTGAAAGTTAGTCAAATGTTAGAAATTAATAAAAAGTTAGAAGTTAGTCAACAGTTTGTCAAAAGTAAGAAGTTAGTAGTTAGACAAAAGTTAGTCAAAGGTCAAAAGTTAGAAGTTAGTTGAAAGTTAGTAAAATGTTAGAAATTAGTCAAAAGTTGGAAGTTTGTCAAAAGTTAGAAATTAGTCAAAAGTTAGAAGTTAGTCGAAAGTTAGAAGTTAGTCAAAAGTTAGAAGTTAGTCAAAAGTTAGTCAAGTTAGTCAAAAGTTAGTCAAAAGTTAGTCAAATGTTCGAAATTAGTCAAAGGTTAGAAGTTAGTCAAAAGTTAGTCAAATGTTCGAAATTAGTCAAAAGTTAGAAGTTAGTCAAAAGTTAGTCAAAAGCTAGAAGTTAGTTAAAAGTTAGTCAAAAGTTAGAAGTTAGTTAAAAGTTAGTCAAAAGTTAGAAATGCAACATGTCGCAAAGGACTATTGCTAAGATTTTCAGGTATCCGGATAGTTCGTCTCTGAGAAATCGCCCGTCTATCGCGACCTGTTTTAACCGCAGACTTCTAATGATATTATATTTATTCATTTATTTTTCAATTTTTCGAACGATTTTGCTATTTATTTATTTATGTATTTATTTATTAAGCAAATTTTTCTAAAGTAATGGGACTATCATATATCCATTACCACGTTCATTACCCATTACTTTAAAAAACGATGATGGATGTGAGTTCCATTACTCATTAAAAAAGTAATGGGTAATGAATGTGAGTTCCATTACTCATTAAAAAAGTAATGGGTAATGGATGTGAGTTCCATTACACATTAAAAAAGTAATGGGTAATGAATGTGAGTTCCATTACTCATTAAAAAAGTAATGGGTGATGGATGTGAGTTCCATTACTCATTAAAAAAGTAATGAGTAACGGATATGAGTTACATTACTCATAAAAAAATAATGGGTAACGGATATGAGTTCCATTATTCATTAATAAAGTAATGGGTAATGGTTCTGAATTCCATTTTGCATTTTTAAAGTAATGGGTAAAAAAAACGATAATGCATTAAAAAAATAATGCATTATTTCCAACTCTGATCTGATTCATGCGCAGAATGGAAAACATAAGAACTTTGCTTAAGATAATATTGAAAAGCATATGCAAGTCAGACGACAGGAAAAAATCCTTTCATCAAGTACCAACAATATAGTGCATTGGGCATTTTCATATCATCAAGTACCAACAATACAGTGCGTTGGGCATTTTCATATCATCGAGTACCAACAATACAGTGCGTTGGGCATTTTCATAAAAAAATATTACCTTTTATTGACATTTGCTGCATTTAGGCGGTGTATCTTTTCATGAAGAAGAAAATGAGATGTCAACCATTCCAATCTGCATAGTAGTTTGATCTGAATCATGCGCAGAATGTAAAGCCTAAGAACTTTGCTTAAGATAATATTGAAAAGCATATGCAAGTCAGTCGACAGTAAAAAATCCTTTCATCGAGTACCAACAATACAGTGCGTTGGGCATTTTCATATATAATAGGATTTGGATGATATTGAATTTCCAAAATCTTTTTTTTTATCTGCTTCCCTCCCCTTAATAGTTCAATAATTCTAATTGTTTTTAATTTTTAATACTTTTTATCTATGTCGACATCTACGAAGCCAAATTGCTCTTGTCAGCATAGGATCTATCGAAATCCTACTGACAGCTACAAAGCCAAACAGCTCTTGTCGCTTGTTAATATTTCAATCAACTACAAATCCGAACAACTTTTGTTAATGAACGACCGAAAATCTATGCAGTCACTGATTAAAAGAAGGTTAATCACGACAGATACTTACTGAAATGAGGTTAGTCACGGCAGACACTGACTGAAACGATACTCGACTGTAAACGTAGACAGCAGTCAGACACTGATGAAAACGAAAAAGATCACACTTTATGATGAAAAATAATCCCATAAACGATGAAGCACTGGGGTCGAGAACGCACTGCAATTGTTGTCAACACTCATTTATCACACACTCATTTATAAAAAAATTAATTAATTTCGGCACTGATTTAAAGTATTAAGCATTGATTTAAAGTATTAAGCATTGATTTAAAGTATTAAGCATTGATTTAAAATATTACGCACTGATTTAAATTTAAATTATTAAACACTGATTTAAAGTATAAAAATCCGCGAATTATAAATGTACATTTCGCGTCGAGTCGCTACCGCGACTCTTGATGCTTTCGGCTGTGCAACACGCGCTGACTGACTGACAGCTGGCGACTATGTGACGTCACACACTGGTTGCTCGCGAGTCGCCACTCGCGCCTGCGCGCGGCGCTTCTATATAATGTATGTACGTGAATACGTGAATCGAGATTGTGTGAGTACGTTAAACACGAAAAACTTTGAAAAGACCAGATATCAGCGATAAATGAACCGATTTTCTTGTGACAGGTCTCATTCGAAAGAAAAAAAAATAGAAAATATTGATCATGATACACTTTTTGTTCGCGACATGTGGTCAGAGATAATACGTCGGCAAATATAGGTTGGGACATTTAAAATTGTGTGAGTGCGGCCGTACGGGAGGAACGTAAAGTCGCTCACATCTTTCGTTCTCGACGTGTGGTCAAATATAATTCGAGTTATAATTTGAAAACAGCCGGTGAGTGGCCGCCTTCGGAATAAATAGAGTAGCAGTAGCGACAGACCAATCGTAGTGTGAAGGCAACATTAATTTCTTTTTTAACTTGGCGTCGAGTCGCTACCGCGACTCTTGATGAATGGAACTGTCACTGAGCAATGTAGGACATATTTGAAAAGATATCTCAGATACCAGAACTATTATGAAATTATATACATTTGGCTATAACTCTGCTTCAAGAAAAAAAGTCCTTTAGAAAAAAATTGCTCCGCTTTAATGGTGTGCAGAGTAACTGCGCGGAATGAGACCTAGCCAAGACCAATCCTTGTAACAGTATTCTCAGGATCACGCGCACATTGTAAAACTCATGAATGTGATTTCGAAGCAACCGGTTGAGCCAATGGGTTAGTATATTTACAAAAAAGATCCTTCGGGTTCTTTCTGAAGAGAAGGAATTATTTTTAATTTTTCTTTCGGTAAGGTGGAGAGTTTTTCTTGTAATTGAAAAAATACTTTTTTTTACTGAACCGTCCCTCTTAAGCCTATTTAATTGGATGCACATAAAGGTAGATTTATCACAGATTGAATAACGTTAAATTTACGTCGAGGAATCAATTAGTATTCTGTCAGTATTCCGGGGAATGGTGTCCTATTGATGCTGTGACGGCCCTACATTGCATATAAGAAGACGATTCGAATGAGAGAAATATATAGGTGGCATTAGCGCAGTGGTTAGCGCTCTTACTTAGTACCTGAATAATCCGGGTTCGATTCCCGGTGATCACCATATATTTTCTCTCTTCGATACTTCGTCAGTCCATCCGCAATGTCAATATCTACACTTCCCCAAACCCTCCACCTGGTCATTACATGGTGTCAGAAGTTACGGGCCCAAAAACGTCCTCAATTCCGCATTGTACCGATGGAGCACATACACAGATTCCCGCCAATACAGGCCTGGCACTGAAGAGCTACACCGCGGGATTCAACACGGCCGAGGGAAGAGGTCCGACGTTGGATACAGGCTTCGCGTAGCATCTACGATAACTCCACTACAATCGCGTAACAGGAAACCTAACTCTGCACTGTCGACGAGGACGTCGAATACAGTGAAGGAGGGTGTGTGACGGCCCTACATTGCATATAAGAAGACGATTCGAATGAGAGAAATATATAGGTGACATTAGCGCAGTGGTTAGCGCTCTTACTTAGTACCTGAATAATCCGGGTTCGATTCCCGGTGATCACCATATATTTTCTCTCTTCGATACTTCGTCAGTCCATCCGCAATGCCAATATCTACTTCCCAAACTCTCCGCCTGGTCATTACAACGCGCAAAAAAAAATGTCCGTTTTTTCTCATCGTCAAACTGTCAAACAGACCAAGTACTATTTTTTTCTGGGTTAAAGTGTATATCCCAAAAAAAAACACCTCTGGTGTATAAACCGGAGACAAGTACATTTACGTCGGCAGATGTAGCTATTCATACGGACAGTTGCGAAATGATGAATTTATAAAAGTAAAACCCATACTTTGCAAAAAGTCGACAAATAATCAAACGCCTCACACCGCCAAGTAAACTCGGAATTAAATAATGATAGTAACAGTAAATTATTATATAACTCAAAGTTGCATGAGTCAATTTATAAAAAAATTACTTGTTCGGCCTATAGTATCGACTGTTGGCGTTGGCGGTCGATAAAACAGTTATGTACGTAGGGCAATTTTCATGTCAATTCGATAAGTTCAACGGCCGGACAAGTAATTTTTTTATAAATTGACTCATGCAACTTTGAGTTATATAATAATTTACTGTTACTATCATTATTTATTTTCGAGTTTACTTGGCAGTGTGAGGCGTTTGATTATTTGTCGACTTTTTGCAAAGTATGGGTTTTACTTTTATAAATTCATCATTTCGCAACTGTCCGTATGAATAGCTACATCTGCCGACGTAAATGTACTTGTCTCCGGTTTATACACCAGAGGTGTTTTTTTTTTGGGATTTGTTTACTTTTTGCAAGGTCTGTATGTCGATTTAATCTAGGTACTTTCCAACTTATCGTGAAATAGTTAATCACCAATACTTATAAATATACCCTTTATCTAATAGTTTTTTCTTGATTGATAAACTATTGACGACGATCAAGAATGATTATTATTACCAACACCGGTAAAAACATATGGGTAGAATTTTACTGAATAAAAATTGCAAGTTGCATCGACTAAAAAAGTTTTATACATTATAATTGTTTCTAATATTATAAAATAAATATTCCTATTATAATAAATTCTAAATCTAAATAAATATTGTTTATTTTGCACTAATGCGTCCTAATTCTTTCAAGAAACAATTATCGTTTTAAATGTGGCGCGCCTGTGCACTTGTTGTCTCTCACACTAACTTCACTTTCGAGTTTCAATTCTCATGAAGAAATTCTTCGAGTAATGAGGAGCCAGTAGCTTAGCCCATTTTCCTACCATATTTCTGCCATACTTCCGCGCATTCTCTGAAAAATTACGTTAAATCTGCCTTAAATTTAGAAAAAGCCATATGCAGTTTCGCATGAGAATCCTTTTCTAAACCCTGATTGTTCGTCAATTAGAATGTTATTGATGTCCAGGTGCCCAATCAATTGTTCTTTTACCAGTTCTTCTAATATTGACTCATAAAGAGGAAGGGTGTTAATAGGTCTATATTCTTCTGCCTTTTTTGTCCCAATGGGTTTGGGTATAGGTGTTACTATCGATACTTTCCAATTTTTTGGTACCTCCCCTTCTTGCATCGATCGATTCATTAACTCCAGCAATATTTTTTTATTACATGCCCAAACCTTTTGATAATTTCTGCCGTTATACCCTTTTTCGACCCTTTTTTATTGTCTAACTTATTTATAATTTTTCCCAATTCCTCCTCTGTTATAACATTAAATCTATTCAGTATCTCATTTGTTTCTGTCCCCGTGTATGAGTCCATCGTGTTATTATCTTCATCGCTAGGATTAATATCATATACTATTTGTTCTACACTATCTATAAAAAATCTATTAAACTTATTGACTATTATATTTGGTTCTGTTTGCATTTCCCCTTTGAATTCTATACCCTTTGAGACTGCATGACTTTTTTTATCACCAATCAATTGCTTTAAGGTTTTCCACATTTTTTTAGAATTATGCTTCTGTTTGTCAATATTAGCCTCGTAATATATTTTCTTATTTTCCCTTATTGCGTTTACTACATAATTTCTCTGCTTCCTATACACATCCCAATCTTCTTCAATCTTTGATTTCTTGGCCACTTCATAAGCTTTATCCCTCTTCTCACTCTCTTTTCTAATTTGTTCATCGATCCATGGCTTATCAGTCCATTCAACTGGCATCACACTTCGCGTTAGTGGTGCTAGTTCATCAAAAGTTTTCATTATTGCTTCTACTGTACAATCTGCTAACCTACTAATATC